>VWZU01013844.1:3197-47881 GCA_013397095.1 Sterrhoptilus dennistouni
GCCCTGGGCTGGCGGACAATCCAAAGTGTGGTTTGCTGTAGAAGGCACAATAGAATGGCGGCTTGTGCCAGACGGACTGGGACTGGGGCTCACAGGCGGAACATAGTTTCGGCTGGTGGGACCTGCAACTTAAAAAAACAAAATAAATTAATTCTGGAAGAGCCACTTCGGGATGGGAAAAAGGGGAGGGGACCTCTCACCCTCCGGGCCAGACACCTTTCTTTTTCTTCTCCAGGACGCTGTCTTCACCTGGTGGTTTTTGCCCCCGGAGACCTTGGGGACATAGGGCCTCACCCATTTCGAAGGCACCCACTGAAGTCCGGCGGTTGTGGAGACGCAGGCATACCCACGCCCCCAAGTAACTAAATCATGAGGGCCCTCTGTCCTCAAGGTCTCTGGGTCCTTGACAAGGACTGGTGGCCATTCATGCTCACCTAATTATTTGTTTCCACCCAAGTGGCGGATTATGGGTGGGTTGAAGGACTCAAAGGAACAGTTTAGGAAACTTAAAGTGTACAGTGCCCTGGCCAATTGAATTTGTGGTGTCTCCAATTTTAGAATTTGAGTCTGCTGGCTGAGGACTCTTTTAAGATCTTGGTGAGTCCTTCCACGATGGCTTGACCTGTTGGGGAGTGGGGGATGCTGGTTTTATGTTCCACTCCCCATTGCTGCAGGAAGCTGCAGAATTCCTTGGACTTGTACCCCGGACCGTTGTTGGTCTTTAGAGTCCTGGGGATGCCCATGAAAGAGTAAGCCTGGAGCAGATGTTTGATTGCATCTCCAGACTTCTCCCCTGTGTGGGCAGAAGCATAGACAGCACCCGAGAAGGTGTCCACGGAGACATGAACATACTTGAGCCTCCTGAGCTGGGAGACATGCATCAGGTCTGTCTGCCACATTGCTGCACAGCCCACGGGGGTTAACCCCGGCATGCAGGGTTGGTACAGCATGCCGCTGGCAGCTGGGACATGTCGCCACAATGGCCTTGGCCTGGTCTCGGGTGATGTGGAACCGTCTGACTAGACCTGGTGCATTTTGGTGGAACAGTTGATGGCTGATCTTGGCCTGCTGGAAAACATCAGGCAGTGGGGCTGTCGCAACAGGAGCAGCAAGAGCATCAGCTCTCCTGTTACCCTCCGCGATGAACCCCGGCAGATCTGTGTGGGACCTCGTGTGCATCACGTAAAACGGGTGCTCTCTGTGGGAGATTAGCTTGACCAGCTTCGAGAGCAGCTCAAAAAGAGCCGTGTTGGACACTTCCTGCAGCACAGAATGTTCGCTCTGGACGCCACTCCTGCAACATATGCCGAATAGGTTACTAAATTGGATGGTTCAGAGAACCTTTCAAAGGCTCTGACGACTGCGGCCAACTCAGCAACCTGAGGCAATCCCTCCACCTCTGCTATGTCTGACTCCCACTGCTGAGTTTGAGGGTCCTTCCAAGTCATAACTGACTTACGGGATCCTCCAGACATGTCTGTGAAAATTGTCAGAGCTTCAAGGGGTCTTTTTCTCTGAACACTCTCAAGAGCCAATTTGAATTGAGCTTCCGAATTAAAAATTTTGTGGGCAGGCTGATGAATCGAAATTTGGCCTGAGTAACTATCCAAAGCGAACTGCAGTGCTTCGTTTTCTTGAAGCAAGTGTTCCAACATAGTGCTGGTAATTTGGCCCAATTGTAGCCGAATTGGTACGTGGATGCACTCGAAGTCGCATTCGGCCAGTTCTCTAATCCAGACTCTGGCCTCCTGGATTAGGTTAGCCATCAACTCTTGTGGCTTTGCCATTCTCTTGGACTGGTGGTGGCTGAGAAAGACCCACTCTATGATCAGAAGAGGATCTCTCCTGCCTCATCCTTTTGGGGAATGGTGACAACCCCTTTGTCGCATTGAAAAATGACCCCACGGAGGTGCGGCAGATTACCCAGGATGATGAATCTGAAAGGCCAGTCGGGGTCACAACGGCTTGCATGCCTCGTGGACATGATATTTTGCACTTTCTCCAGTGCCTTCTGTGCCTCTGGGGTGAGTGACCTAGGAGAACTCAGCCCCTCTCCCCCTTTCAATAAATTGAAAAGAGGCGCTAGGTCTTTGTAGGTCAGACCCAGCCAAGGCCTCACCCAATTTAAAGCCCCACACAGATGCTGAACATCCGCAAGAGTCTCGATTTTGGTTCTAATTGCCAATTTTTGTGGAACAATGGTCCGCTTGCCGATTTCGAGCCCTAGGTACTTCCAAGGCAGCCTCTTTTGAATTTTTGAATCTTGCAGCTCGAACTCTGCAGCAACCAGTGCAGTCACTGTGAGGTCGAGCACGTGGGCCAGCAGGTCATTGTTAGGTGCACACACTAGTACATCATCTATGTAGTGGTGGATGATGGCCTGGTGTGCAGCTGCACGGACAGGGGACAGCAGGGAAGAAACATACCACTGGCAAATCACAGGGCTGTTTTTCATGTCCTGAGGCAACACTTTCCAATGGTATCTCTTCTGCAGGGCCTCTCGGTTGATGTTGGGTACCAAGAATGCAAACCACGGACCATCATCGAGGTGCGGAGGAATTTGGAAAAAGCAATCTTNCATTGTTAGGTGCACACACTAGTACATCATCTATGTAGTGGTGGATGATGGCCTGGTGTGCAGCTGCACGGACAGGGGACAGCAGGGAAGAAACATACCACTGGCAAATCACAGGGCTGTTTTTCATGTCCTGAGGCAACACTTTCCAATGGTATCTCTTCTGCAGGGCCTCTCGGTTGATGTTGGGTACCAAGAATGCAAACCACGGACCATCATCGAGGTGCGGAGGAATTTGGAAAAAGCAATCTTTTATGTTGATTATTGCCAAATTCCAATTTTGGGGTAGCATGGTCGGGGAAGTTATCCCTGGTTGAAGAGACTCCATGTCTTCGATTACATCGTTGATCTGTCTGAGATCGTGGAGGAGCTGCCATCTGTTCTTATCGTATTTTTGGATTACAGACACCGGGGACTTCCACGGAGACGTGGTCTCCTCGATGTGACCCTTTTATAACTGCTCCTCCATGAGCTCATTCAGCGCCTTTAAGTTTTGCTTTGAAAGCGGCCACTGTTCTACCCAAACTGGTTCATCAGTGCGCCAATTCAGCTTTTGGATGGGGCACTTTTCAGTGACCGCTGCCCGAAAAACCTGTGGAGGGTTGGGTATGCCAATTGTGACCCCCCACTGGGCCATCACGTCCCTTCCCCACAGGGGTGCCTTGTACTTCAAAACAAAAGGACGGACACTCGCCAATTGTCCTTTCAACTCCTCAATTTGTACCACGCTCTTTGATCTTGTGGCCAGTTGGAGCTCTCCAACCCTCGACTTGCTCCACAAGAGGTTGCAGAGGCCAATGTGACGGCCACATCTGCTCTGGGCTGATGGTCACATCTGCCCCTGTGTCTAGGGGACCCTTGATGTAAGTGGCCTCTCCGCCCACCATTAACTTACATTCTTCTTCGGGCTGGTCTTCATCAATAGCAATTACCGCGTTAACTTGTGGGCCCTGCCTTCCTCACTCCTTTGGGGCAGGGATCAGCTGTGTAATGATCTGCCCTTTTGCGAGGAAGATCGGTGGACGCGTGCAGTGCAGCCAGAGAATGAAATACTCAGGGTCTGAAGTCGTTTTCCCTGGAGCAATTTCAGTCTCTGGAGGTGTGAATTTGCAGTCCCCAACGACTACGTACTCACAACCAATCAGTTGCCAGGTACCCCTGTTCCTTGAGACGATCGCGGTGTGCCATTCGTGATCCCTCACCTATAGCGGCTTCACCAAGCTGAGGCAAAAAGCCACCTGCTGGTCACAGACATCTCTGGAGGGGGCAAAAAGATTTTTGTCTCATCAGGTGAAGAATCCTGCAAAGGAGGATCTACCGTCTTATCTGGGAAATTTTCCTCCAGCTCAGGACACAGCAACGAGTCCTGAGTATCTGTTGGAGGAGAGAAAGTCTGGTTATTAGTGTCGTGTCCGGTAGCGTCTTTGTCCTGTCCCCTTTTTCCCATCCCTCCCCCCTTGGCTCGGGCCACCTGATTGGCATCATTGCACTGAGTGGCCTCGTTCTCCCCTTTTAGTTTTTTGATGTCTTAGGAGGAAACTTTTCTCCTGATCCCCCCTTGTTGCCACTCCCTTGGGTGTTTCTTAATTGTTCATATTGTTGTTTGAGGTGTGCAAGGGGCAGGCATTCCACCAGTGCCCCTTTTGGCCACACAACCTGCAGGGCCTGTCAGTGGGTCCCCTAAAGGACCACCTCATCTGCCCTGGCGTGCGTGGAGCTGATGGTGCAGGCGCCTCAGTTGCAGACACTGTCCGGCTTTCAGTTTTTCTTCCAGGGTGGCCTGGTGTCATCACAGGCAGTCTTTTCACAACAACCTGCAGATAGTCTTCCAACTTCGGGGGAGGCCTTTCCGGGAGGGTGTGAATTGCCGCCTTACATCTTTCATTGGTGTGGGTGTACGCCATCGATTCTATCACTTCTTCCCTGGTGCGATCCCCCTTGACTTGCTGTTCAATTGCTGCTCTGAGTTGTTCGGCAAACTGGTGATAAGGCTCACTTGGACTCTGGAAAATATCTAAGTAATACGACAGTGGACCAGACAGCCGCATTTCTAGGAAAACTTTTTCGGCTAGCTGAGTGATTTTTTCGAGCACTGGCCTGGGTATATCTGATGCCTGCCTTGCCGCCGTCACCCACTCACCCTCGCCCATCAGGTGTTTTAATGTTATCTCGTCCCTGTTGATGTCAACAGCAGTGTTAGGATCTTCCAAAAGGCTTGGGAAAGTGTTCTTCAAAAGCTCTTTCCAAGTGGCCCTCCAGAGTACATACTCTGTTTTTGAATGAAGGCACTTGAAAAGATGTTTTAGGTCAAATGGGACTGCTACCATCCTGGCAAGCTGGGCATTTAACAATCCTTGGAAGTACGGACTATCACGTTCCTTAAGGGCCTTCACCAGATCGTTCACCACATGATGTGACATAGCCGACCATGTGATGTTAGTTGTTTGCCCACCCCTTGTCTTCCAGTACGCGACCGGAACAAGGGATGGGATCCGGGGACTCTTGCTTCCGGATTCCAGCTCTTCCGCCTCGGAATCCCAAGCGTGGGAACCGGAAGGGGGAGCATGGGAACTGGAAGGAGATGGGCAGGTGCGGTGGCCGCCTTAGCGTTGCTGGCTTTGGCCAGCCCTGGCACCTCCGCAGCACAGGGTTCTTGCAGCCACAGAAGCAGAACCACAGCTACGGTGCAGGCACAGAGAGAGACGGGACTCTTCAAAAGCTGAGCAACTGGGGTTTACTGACACCCAGGGCCGTGCCTCCAAAGAGACCCCGAGCACCTGGGTGCAGCAACTTTTAAATGGGGGAGGAACACATGGGAGGGCAGAGCAAGGGACCAATCACAAGGGTTCAGGGAGTGGCTCAGGGAACATAAGTCAACATAACAACCAAACAGAAAATAAGGGGAGGGGGAACGCCTGATCCTGACGAACCACCTGAAGCCTCTCCTAGAACTTTCTAGGTGCTGGGGGAGGCCTCAGAGTGATTGGCAGGACCAGGTGGTTATATAACATAAGATTGACAGTTAACTGCCTTCGGGTAAACAACTTTGGGACAAACCAAGAAGTGAGCAGGAGGGGGGTACAAGGAACAAACCATTCAACGATAAATACAATAAAACATGACAAATACATATGAAACTACTAACAGAACTTGCCAACACACCGCCACAGGCAGGGCCTGCGACGAGTTGGGGGAGTGGTCTGTGACCCTCATGTCATGGTTCTGGGGGCAAGGTTAGGGGCGGAGTGATAGGGAGGAGTTTGGGGAAGGCACGGAGACAGGAACCTGTGGCAAGAGGGAGTGGTCAAGGGAGGAGTCGGGGACAGGAAAGGGTTGTTGGGGGAGCAAAAGGGATTGTGGGAAGAAGAAGAAGAAGGAAGGGCGGGAAGGGAGGACAAAGAGGACGACCGCGCCATGTGGCTGCTGCCATTTTGTGAACAGAGGCTGGAGGCGCCATCTTGCAGGCATTCACCTCCAGCCAAACTAAACCGAACTCTGGGCTTAGAACTGGGGTAGGATCGGGGAAGGGAAAAATCTCTCACAGCCTGGCCAGGGCTGTGTCAAGGTTCCCAGGCAGTTTGCCTTACTGACCCGGGTGGGGGGACATTCTGAAGGGGCTGGGGCTGGCAGGCTGGGGTTTGCCTGCTGCACCCTTGAGAATGCCTCTTTGGGGACAAAGGGATTTGGGGAGACTTGCAGGAGAACCGAGGGAACAAACCTTTTCTCTAAGGGACTGCCTTTTTTCCATTCCCATTAAACTAGAAACTGCAGAACAGAGCTGCTGTGACCAAAATAGAAATTTAGCTGCCTTTTCATCTCCTGAGGTAGCCAATTGAGTAAATTTAGAAGTCACCGAGTCCCAATACTGGACTTCAGTGACAGCCTCAGGAGTGGTCTGGGGGAAATGGAGGAAAAGCTTCCTGACAAACTTCTCTAGCTGTCCCTAAGAGAATTTAACTCTATTAACTGTTAAAACCGCAACAAAACTGAGGTAGATGTCCCTTTGAACAGCCGGAAGTTTAGCCCATCACTGTAACTGAGGTCGGCTATTCCATCAACAACCGCAGAAACTGAAATTAAAATCAAAAACTCAACCAGCACACAAAAACTCGGGTCAGGCTGTGCAGCCCCCGCCCCCGAGGTGCCTTCCACAAACAAAAATTCACTGCTAAAACTCACAACCCATCCCTGGGAAGTGATCAGTGAATTAAATGAAAAGTGAAAAAACAGAACAAACTCAAACTCTGCAAGGAGCTCACTGACCCACAAGAGGAGAAAAAGACCCCCCCTCTGCAGGAATTGCACGATGTCCAAGCCCCCCAAGGCAGGATCCCTTGGGCTGACTTTCCCTCAAAGGCTGTAGCCCTGTTCCGAATGGGGAAAGTGCCTTCTCTCTGTGGAGCTGTTCACTTACCCACACCAGGGCTCCTGCGCTGATCTCCTAAAATCTGCGGTGCTGGTGTCCACGCCGAAGAGGACCTCTCGGGCGCAGGAGAGGCTGTCCTCTTCGTCCTCCGGGAGTGCACCTGAGGGCTGCTACAACTGGAGGCAGATGGTGTGCCAAAGGTCCTCCAAGTTCAGGGAAAAATCCTCCAAGGCAGAGAACTCCTTCACAGAACTCCTCCAGGAGTCACTGCTCTGGCCGCCACGCTGCTGCAACCTTATTCTGCTCTCGGCTGCCTCATGTTGAGCACCACTCTGTCGCAGTGCCTCTTTGCGTTGCTCGCCATGGCCAGCCCTGACACTGCAGCAACACCAGGGCTCTTGTAGCACAGAGCAGAGTCGCAGCAAAGGCGCGGAGTAAAGAAGGGACGGGCTCCCGTGATGAACAGCCAAACTGGGGTTTATTGCAGGGAACCTGCTCCCAGGGTGGTGCCTCAGGAGAGACCCTGAACCATTGGGTGCAGCAGCTTAAAAGGGGAGTGGATCAAGGGGTAGAGCAGAACAACCAACCAATGGAAACAGACCAGGGAGTGGCTCAGGGGATGGCAATCATACGAACGACGAATGGGAGTAGGTCTGGGAGGGGAACCCCTGGATCCTGACCAATCACCCGAAGCCTCTCCTGGCACTTTCCAGGTGTGGGGTGAGGCTCCAGAGTGACTGGCAAGACCAGTGGGTTATATAACACATGATGGGCATTTAACGAACAAAGGGAATAAACCAACATAAGGTAACAGGAGGGAGGTACAAGGAACAAACCATTTGAAACTGAACTAAATAGAAACATTGCCAACAGCTTGAACATCTCCCAGACTCCCACATTCTTCTCATTGACCAATCCTTGACCAAATCCCAAATACTATATAAACCCTAAATGATGATAAACTGCCTTCTTTTTCCTGCTTCTGCCTGACGGGTGAGTGTGGTTCTTTTCGTGTCCCTAACTGCGACAATAACCAAGGCGGAACAAAGAATTAATTCAGCACTTCCCAGTGAAAGGCAGCTGGTGTTCAGTCATCCCCAGGGGACCAGGGCCCTATCATGTAATGCTTACTTGAGAATACAAACATCGTCACTCTAAATGTTCCCTCTTTTCTCCATTTTCCCTGCAGTTTTATGTACTGAGCATGATTTCACATGGTCAGGAATATCCCTTTAGTCAGTTGGGGTCACCTGTCCTAGCTGCGTCTTGTCCCAGCCTCTCAGGCACTCCGAGCTTCCTCACCAGTGTGGAAGTAAGAACAGCATAAAAGGCCTTGGCTCTGTGTAAGCCTAGCTCAGCAATAACCAAACATCTCTGTATTTTCAACCCTGTGTTCAGCACAAATCCAAAACACAGCCCCATAGTGGCCACTGGGAAGAAAATGAACTCTACCTCAGCTGAAACCAGCACATTAAACTTCTATTGCAGAAATAAAAGTTGAATTTTGTTTTGAATGCTTTGCCTTGGGTACAAAATGAATAGGAGAACTGATTGAATTGCTTTTATTACAGAACTCCAGGTTTCTCTTAGAAAAATGCTTTTTTGGAACTTTTCTGATTTTTCTTAAGAATTTTAGAGTGTTTCATGTAATAGGTGTAATGAATTTATGTAATAAAATTATAAATAATATTTTTTTTTCAAAGATGTTTCCTGAGTTTTGTTGAAGTGACTAGGTACTATTCATCAGACTCTGGTAATTCTAATGTTACTTCTTTTAACAAATGCTAGGGAAGAACGAGTCTACATCTTGTTTTCTCTGGGAATGCAGTAGAATTTGGGTATACAAGGTAATTGCAATTCTCTACTTGCCCAACCCCCCAAAATTATTGAGGTTTTCACTTTAATAATTTGAAAACAAAATTCAGTAAAGATATTTCTTATTTTGCTTTCATCCAATATCCGTTCTTTCCTTATTCTTTGCTTATTATGCTTTCTTCAGTTCTTTTATAGTTCTAGAGATAGGTCCAAAATGGAAAATGCCTTTGGACCTCTGTTTGCCTTTCTGTTTTTTCAGTCAATCCACATCATCAGTGAAAGTGCCTTTTATATCTCTTTCACAACCTTCAAGAGGTGATACTATCTCCCTGTTTCATTCATTACTCTTTAAGATCTACCTCCATGGCTAACTGCTTTGTATACAGATTGTTTTTGTAACCTTTTTTTTCCCTAAACAAAGGAAGTTACTTTTGCCAAAGGATGGGTATGTGGAGCAGTCATATCTTAGTACCATAAAACAATGAGTGATCCTGATCATTAGGTAAAATTATTTTCTAAACACTGCAGTGAAATGCTTTTAGCAAAGATATCCCAAATTTACAGCTGAAAAGCAGTGAAGACATGCAGTTTTCAATGTTTCCAAGGTATGTAGTCTTCTGGAGGTGCAGAGATGTATGTGTTGAAGTTTTAAAAAATGCTAGTTTTCGTGCTTGTAAAATATTGAAAGACAGTGATATGCAAGAACCTTTTGAAGTATCTGCAAACGTGACTAGGTGCTTTAACAAGTGCTTACAATCTCATGGCTGCAAGAGGCACAGCTCCAGATCAAGCAAGAAATCTTTCAGAGTACCAGGAATTGAAGCCTTCAGCATATAGCCGTGGCATTAGCTGCAAACCCATATTTCCTTCTCTTTGATAATCACAGTTTGAATCCAGTTTTAATGAAGGTGCAGGATTACAGTTATTTTATCTTCGCTGGTTTGTTAATTCCTAGTTGACAACACATTTTCTAATACCAGCGTAATAACTTCAGCACATATAGGAGCTGTAATCATGCCAAGACATCCTGTCAGACTTTGTAGAAACCACACAGGAGTTAAATAGGACCGTGTGCAAGGCCAGACTAGCAAGTAGAAGCCAGATAAAACATTTGAGCATTCAGATTTGATTAAAGGGCATGGGACTGGCAGCATCCTTGATCTCTCAGCGGAGAATTACATTGTGAAGAGGTGAAGCAGCACCATAATATAATATTATTTAATGGGGAAGAGCTGATATTTCATTAGCAACCAATGATTTGGAAGAATGTTTTCAACACATCGCTTTTGAATAGGTTATATATTAAATCCATGTAACTATAGTGCTTAACTAGATCTGAAGGATGATTACAGCATCTGTCATTGACAGATTCCTAAATGACTGTCTTGGAGAAAGAAAGAAAAATGACATGTCTTGGGAATTTGAGTAAAATTGGCTAGGAAAGTTGTTTTGACTGGTGACTTCAACATATGGAATTCTGCAATACTGGGGCTGGTTTTGGAAAGCAGAAAAAAAAATCAGTTACTTGCTGATTTTTCCTGGGTTTGAACACTTTATTTCTAGTTACTAAGTTGTGAATAAGGGAGAGTTTCTTTTTTAAGTGTGGAGGCTATTTTAGTTTTTTGTTCTTGTAGACTAAATCCTTGCATTTAGGTGTCACGCTAATCCTTAGCCTTCTGATGATTGTTTACATATTTTCCTTTGGAGTCTCTCAAAACAATGTATATTGTTTTCATTCCTCTCGGTGATGGACTTGTGGATTGGCCAATGGGGTCAAAGAGGTGTTCCTGTGTTCCTCTCATTGACCAATCCTTGACCGAATCCCAAATACTATATAAACCCTAAATGATAATAAGCTGCCTTCTTTTTCTTGCTTCTACCTGACAAGCAAGTGTGGTTCTTTTCATGTCCCTAACTGCGACATTTAGGGGAGTATGTTCTTCAGAATTTTGATAAATTTCAACCCATGAAATATCAGGAAAACAAGAGTTTGGTTAGGCCTCCAAACTTTGGTGGGTATGAACAGGAGACCTTGTAGGCAGCTTATGTATTTGCTAAAATATTCTGGATTTTTCCTTGGTTTTCAGTTTACCTAGCAGGTTATATAACTCTCCTTCTCTCTCTTCACACATACATGCCCCCTCTGCCCTCTCCCCCCACCTTCCTTCTTTTCTCCCTTTCTCTCTTTTTCTCCTTCCTGATGGATCTTGACATTGTGGTGGTCTTCTTAAGCTGTGCACTCTTTATTTCATGCACATTTTAAGCATTTTAAAGGAACTCCTTAGAATTTATTAAATGTATTAAAAGGCATTGCATTTTTTATAACACCTCCTGTCTAGGTTCAGTAGTGCTCTTCTTTAGTGTTACTGTTGTTGTTAGGTAAATAGACTTGGATCATAACAGTCTCAACACCTCGAGTTATGCAGGTATGACTGGTTTGGTATGTAAAATTATGTGAATTGTTTATCTAGGTGAGACAAGAGTCTGTCAAGCCAGGATTTGTGAGTAGAAGTCTCAAGTGCCTGCAGGGCATGGAGGGCGCCGTGGTGTAGCAGCGCAGTAAGTACACCTCCTCCAAAACAAGGTCTCAGTTTTCAGCAACCTATATCTTGGGGATGCCTGTCTCTTTATTTAATAGCCTTGTGTTTTTCACTCTCCTATCAAGTAGTCCCATTGCTTCATGGATGCGTATGAGTCACAGTGAACCATGGCAAGGATTTCCAAAGTTTGATGTGATGAATGCGCATTTGAGAGAGTAAGCAGGGGACACATGCATCGTCTTGGTTGTGTCATTTGCTTTGCCAGTACTTGGGATCTCAAAGGTTAGGCAAAGACTGTTCTTTCATTTCTCCAAGTGGCAGGAAACCTTGCAGCTCCCTCCTAAGCAAACCCTTTTCCACTTTTCCCCAGACTAAAGAGACCTTGTTTTCGAGTAACTCCTTAGTTACTAGGCAACTGTGTACCCCTGATCATCTCCTTCGCTCCTTCTAGCTCAGTCTTTTTGCACACAAGTCCAGAATTACATGAAGCATCAAAACATTTCTATCCCATGGGTTTGCACTGAGGAGTATCACTCTTCCCGGGTTTTGGTCACTGTCTTTTTTCTTAAGCACCACAGTTTTATGAAGTTAAGGCTTCTCACCACCCCATAAATTACTGACCTGGGGTAGAGGCAATAGGAATACTGCTCTTTGTTACAACACAGCTATCATACTGTCTTCCCACAGGCTGAGTATTAAATCCTCTTATATTGCTGTATTTATGTTGAATTATGTAAATCATCTAAAAATTAGTGAAGCTTCAGACACTATACCTGTTTCTAACAGATCCTCTAAATTATTTAAGTATTATTATACTCTGTGAATGTAAAAGTTGATATTAGAGGGGCAATTATGAGCGTGTTTTAACCTCAAAATATAAAGAGAAATTGCTACTCTTTGGACAACCTTCTGGGTTTTTTGTACAAGTTCAATTTTCAAGTCAGAATCACTGCAACATAAAACCACACACCATCCCAAGAGCAACAAAACCCTTGTCTGTGCATAGTATTCTATGTCCTGAGTGTAAATAGTTACTAATTAATCAAACAATTGTATGTTCTCTCTCATTCAGAATAAAGAGAAGGTTATTTGAGGCAAACAAAGACATTAGTTTTATTTTGAATGCCCACACAAAAAAAAAGTCTGGACTATTTATTTTGATGTAGCAGTTACCAATCAAAAGGAGAATTAGAATATGTTAAATTATATACAATTGTTTTATATAGGTATTATTTTATAAATACTGTATCAGCCAAAAATGCTTTCTAGCTTCACGGATAAAATAAAATTCTTAATATTAGTTACCCCTCTCGCTCTACATGTTACAAGCATTCAGGAATGAAGTAAAACTTGCCTTCTATCTGAAAAGTCTGTTTTGATATATGTTATCTCTAGGGGATACTGCAGAAATCATCAATATTTCATGAGGTATCTTAGCTTGCTCCCAATATTGTAGGTACATCGTAGATTTTAATTTCCATTGCAAATGGTTTAGTTTGTGAATTTTTACATGGATTTTTTTTCCTAATAGAAACTGTTGATCTTAAGTTTGATATTAGAAAAATAACTACCTCATCGTTATTTTATTCCAGTTTTAGTGTATTATTCACATATCATGGATATTTTGTAGCATTTACTAGAGTAATGGAAATGAATATAAAGTGAAAGAAATGAGAAAGAAAAATTACAGGACTAGAGAAAATACTGTAAAGCACCAAGTCCATTTTAATTACTGCAACTCTCTTACTTATTAACTTACTTTCCCGCACAAAACTACCCTCTCCAGAGATTTTAAAAAATCTATTGCTAAAACTACCAACAATTGTATCCACCAATTTTAGTATCCCGCAGATAGTAAAATCTATGGGTCCACATTCTCCTTGACGTCCAAGATTTAGCTGCTTTTTGCTTTGTTTCTTAAAATTAAGCAATTACGTTGTCTACCACCATGACTGTTTTAAGTTTGTGTGATCTTGTAGGACACATTTTGTGAGTAGTCAGGAGTGTCACAGCATCTCTTGAAGATGCCATCCTAATTTAAAGTCAACTACCTCCAGGGAGCTTAGCTGTAACATTATGTGGCAAAGTACAAGCTTGCTCTTGTTCCGGTGTCAGGAGGATGTATCTTCAGCCCACGTTTTTGGCCGACTGCTATTATTTTCCTGGTACAATTGTCAATTAACTGGCTTGAAGTGAGTAAGGGCATGCTAGACTGAGTTATCACACTCTACCCCGGGTACGAACACTCTAAAACAAAGGGTACATCAAATTTTTCTGGGAGAACCCAGAATGTTTTTGTTGAGTGCTTTCTAGGTGAACTGATGCAGTCTGCCTCCTAGCAAATAAGAAGGCACACTGCTTGATGATGATAATACATAACACTAGATAGTTAAAGTCATTAGTGGCAGTGTGTTGTCTTTTTTAATAGTGACTCTTGAGAACATCT
The DNA here is from genome assembly GCA_013397095.1 of Sterrhoptilus dennistouni. Taxonomy (NCBI): domain Eukaryota; kingdom Metazoa; phylum Chordata; class Aves; order Passeriformes; family Zosteropidae; genus Sterrhoptilus; species Sterrhoptilus dennistouni. Next base: position 16,940 of record VWZU01013844.1, read on the forward strand.
TTATTGCATTCTGAAAAGCTTTCAATATAATTACTCATGCTTTTGGAGATTAAAAAAAAATAATTACAAGCTTGTAGTATTCATGGTTTAGCTCTGTCATGCCTTAAAGGTAACTTGTCAGACAAAAGTCAGCAAATGTTTTACAAAGAACTACAATAAGAAACAGATTTTATTCTTGTTCTATGCTCAGGTCTGGAGCACTCTCTTTACTGTAATTTGATAATGCTGATTCAACCCTTACGTAGAGCACAGCCAGCTGGTTTGATTTCTCTTGTGACCTTAAAAGAACACCATTAACATGATTCAGCATTTGTGGGCTGATGAAGACCAACTGATCAATTGAAATACTTGTAGCAAAAATGCTGTCCTCTTTTATATAACCTTGATATATCTGAGTTTGAATATTAGCTTTAGAGTTTTCATATAAATGTGTTTTCAAGAAAATACGTTGTTTTGACAGTGCAAACTCCAGATGTGTTTCCATCATCTGGATCTCTTTCCACTCCTTAAACAAAATATGCAGAGGTTCTAAGCAGGAAAATGCAATTTTAAATACAATCTTAATTTATGAAAACGTGAATATTGGGTTTTTTTCTGTGTTCTCTCACCCCCATTATTTCTGTAAAAGGAAAATAGCAAAATTGTGATGAAACAATTACTTTTCTTCATAATTCTCTTAGGAGTTGGTAGTAGCTTTTCTTTTCTGGTTACCAGGGTAGGTTTTTTTACTGTCACTTTTAATTGTATCATTCAAAATACATCAGGCTTACTTCAGAACTTTTGACCTGTTTAGTTGATGAAAAAGCAGGTAACACTTTTAACTATTTTCTGAGTCAGAAACATCTTTCTTGGGTGTCTTTCCTGTCACCAGTTGTGCACACTGACTACCACTTCATTTCTCCTACCCAACAAAATACTAGCTTTAATAGATTTTGGACTCGAATGCGGTTGTGTTTTCTTCAAAATGAAATTTTTCTTGAATTGAGTGTGAGGCACTTCAAGAAAAGACTTTTTTGAATATATTAACATACACTGTGAGATTCTGTGAATAGCAAATATGACTAAAATGAGTTTTGGAATTCTTTTACAGATTGTTCTTTGAAGAAAAGAATATTTACAACAGTTTTATAAGTATGTCTTAGATCTCAAAGTTCCTTATTAACCTAGTGAATTGTAGAGATCTAGCTATTGATTTGCAATAACTAAAGGTATGCATTTTAATTAAAGCCTTTTATTTACTAATTTTAAATAACTATTTTATTCCTAAAGATATTTCTTTCAATCAAAATCTCTCAATGGAGTTGAAAGTAACTTCACAGCATGACTGTGACAGAACTAACTAGCCCAAAGGCCAGAGTCCCAGATGAGTGGGAGGGAAATTGAGGTCATCCCCTCAATCTTCATGGCAAGAATTAAACTGCCACAATGTTGTATATTATTTAAATTCTCTTTGTAGGCAAATCTGAAAGAAAATAAGCTGTCTCAGCTGCAACTGCTTAACATGTGTTAGTGTTTGATCATTTTTTTTAGTCATGGGACCTTTAACAGATGCAGAGTTTAATACCCAGTTTGAGGTCAAAAAGGTACAGAGGGCATTCCCTATGGAAGTGTCCTGAAGAATGAGGAATATCTAAGTAGACCTTTTCACACCCCCTTCTCTTGAAGACTTCCTGCTGCTCTACTACTCTTGTGCCATCCATTCAGGAAAGCTGCTGAACTCACAGGAAGCCTGTCCTCCTTCTGTGGTAGGGAAGTGAGCTGGATTTGTTTTCAGTCTTCATCTTCTTACTTCAGAGGAAGCAACAGAGGCAAACATGGAGCTGAGGATTCTTCTAAGCTGGTGTCTATTTTAGTCAACTAGTTGTATTCCTCACTGAATTTGCTTTCCTTATATGTATACTTTCCTTTCATGCTAGTAAACTTCTGTATTCCTTCCACCATCCATTTTTACTCTCATTGCACAAGTTTCACGTGCCTTTTTCCCAGTAAAAAGTGGCTGTTCAGCAGCCTTTGAGCTTGTCATCACAGATTTAAAAGGAAAAATTTACTGGCTTGTTTTCTCTCTACTCTTTGGCATTGTCCATGTGCAGCTGGTTTCTGCAGATGTTTTCCGAACAGAGCTAGTGACTTCTAAAACCTTGCAAGTATCATCAGTGTTTCAAGTTTCTACTTTGCTTAGAGCTGCATCACACAAGATACATATGTCCTTTGCAAGATCTGGCTGCACTCCTTGCCTTCAATATAACCTTCACCTCACTGTAAATATATGTTTTCTCATAGCAGTAGACTAAGTAAATGTGTATCTGATACTGATGCTGGAACGACCTTTCTAATGTGAAAACCATGGTTTCAAATAAGCTGTGTGTTCCATTCACAGACTAAACGTGCTTTTCTAATTACCTTTGTATAATTTTATACTGCGTTGATTTGCAGCTGAACTCATACCCTCCCCCCCTTTTTTTTTTTAAATTTAAATTCTTTTTTACCCTCTGCATCTTTTGTACTATTCCTTGTTGTCTATTTCCTTCCTCTTTCCTTTCTCCATTTAATTCCTTTCAAATCAAGAACATTTGTGCAAATGAAAATCTTTCATGTATCCTTTCTTCTTTTGACTCTGAGGATTCCTACCTTTTGTGGTCTGCATTTTCTGCACACCACATCTGCCAAGTGCTTTAACTTTTGAGCTTTTGAAGGAAAGCATGTTAGAAAAACAAAAAGGCTCCTGAAAAATGCCCTTTGTTCTGTTACACTGACTCATTTGTTAGTGGCTTCTTAGGGTATAGGGAACAAAGGTCATATATTTAGTAGCTGGTATCTGTGTAGGCGACCTTGTACGTATTTCTAAGCACTGTAAAACAAAGAGTAGAAAGTGGAGTTTGGTCCTTGGCTGTGAAGAATTTTACTGTCTAGAGTATGCATCTTAAGGGCAGGGGATGAGGGGTGGTGGTGCTTTTGTATCCCCAAATCCTGAATGGTATAAAATCCCCAAAGAGAATTTTTTTTTTTTGTTATCTGGATTTTGTTTCAAAACAGTGAGAGTCTTGCTAGTGATGACAAGCCATATCTCCTAGCTTTAGAACAGAACTGTTCTACATCTGGTGGCCCATTTAAAAAAGAAACTGTAGTGGGAAGTCAGCCTAAAGCCCATTGCTTCCCTTACATTTCAGAGATTCTTGCGTGTGGGGGACAGTGCTTGACCTAAACTTTGCAGGAAGGAAAAAACATTTCAAATGCTGACTTGAAAGTGTCCCAGGAAAGATGCCACTGGTGAAAGTGGACAGTTCTGGTAGCTTCAGTCTTTGATCCCAAATGTAGGGAAGCCAATGCTACCTTCAGAAACCAATGCTTTTATGACTGCTCTCATAAATTAAGAATAGGGAGAGAATGACATTGGATTTATTACTAATTATGTTTGAGTTTTGTCTTGTACTTTTATAATACAGCATGTGCCTTTAAAAATTCTTACGATGAATTCTCCAGTGTTTTTTTTAAATTGGTTAAATATTTTCTTGTATAAAAACGTACAATTTTCATAGAAGGGAGTGTGGAAGGGATAACATGAAACAAGCAAGGAAAAGAAAGACACAAGTCTGCTTTATATTCCTTTATTTTGGGAAGCTAGTCCTAAGTGAGATGCTGCAAGGGTACTGTACCTCAACAGCACCAATTGTATTAAAGGGATTGTGATGTTCCCAGTGTGTAAAGAACTCTGTTCAGAATAGCTATGTTAGATTTCTTGAGCTATTCTATATGATTTGGGCTTTGTAAAAAAGGTATTTTAAATTGCTTTCTTTGCTTCTAGAAACATAGATTTTAAGAGGGTGCTTACAACTAGTCTAGGATTTGATATGACAGATATTTATATTTAATGCAGAGAAAAACACAAAATACACTTAACCTTTATTCAGTTGCATTGTAAGTGTATTCTACATTCTTTCAACTGAAGTGAATTATATTAATAACTTGTTATTGTTAAAATGTCAAGAGTATTTTCTTTCTCTTTGAATTATCGTTTCTTTGCTCAGGGTACTGGGTTTTGCTTATCGCTCCTGACATGGAAAGGAAGAAATGTAATCTTATGTGAAATATTAAGACTTCTCCTGAATAGGTAGGTTATTTCTTTTAGATTAGCTCAAGTAATAGTTACAGGGTTGACATACGGAATGTGGAAGGAGACAGGAACCAGACAATGCACTGAAACTGAAATGCTTCCTCCTTTAAAGATACAGCCTCTCTGGGAATAATAGAGTGATGAGCACAACATGTCAGGCATTGCTGTAAGTGGCTGCTCTTTTTATTTTTACCAAGCTCATTTCAAGCATGTGGCTTTTATTTTACTCTGGCATTATCAAAATAATTTACATTCACCTTGCAGAGTTGAAGTATACCTGTTTGGGGATGAAATTGGAGAAGTTCAGGAAGAAAAAATGTACCACAAGGAGTTTTGAATTTCACTCCATCTCTGCAGCTGATGAAAAATACTCACTGTAAAGTATCTGGTTAATCAGATAGGCCTTAAATGGTTCTCTCCTCTCACCACTTCAGAAACAGATCATTCTGCCTCTTAAAGGAAAGATACATTATGGGAAATATGTTAGTCCACTGTCAGTCTGGAAGGGTTGAGGGCTGTGTGGGTTTTGTGGTCAAGAACTTTCCAACCTGACTTACAAAGTGAACAGAAATGTGAAGTTAAACCTTTGAATGGTATTGTTCACAACCAGAAATATATGAGATACTCCTACTAATGGCTTTACTCCAGCAAGCAAAAGAATTTTCAAACTTCATCACAAACTCTGTTTATTTCAAAGATGGATATATAAAGTTTCACTTTAAATTATTGTCCTTCCTTCCAGCTTCAGAGAAAGTAGTACAGCTTTATATTTCATCAGCAAGAACAACCTGAATACAATGCTGGCAAAATTTTCCTACCAGTAGAGTTAGTTTAAGCCAACATGTGTATATTTTTACACTCTCATTTTCAAATTAATTTAAGCTTTCCAGCAGCTTCTACTGATTCATTTATAAAACTATCAGTGAAAGATCAAGGTCCAGGGTAACCTTATTTCTGTTTATTTTTCTTTAAAGTAAACATTTGGTCCAATAGTATTAATAATAGTATTGTTTTCAAGATGGAGTGTTTTGTTTAAATATTTATTAGCTGTTATTTTAAAGTTATTATATTCAAGTACTGTGTACTTCACCTGGGTCATGGCAATCCCAGACACACCCACAGGTTGGGTAGAGGAGGGATTGAGATCAGCCCTGTGGGGAAAGACTGGAGGATGATGGTTGGTAGAAAACTCCACGACCCAGCCATGAGCACTCAGAGCCCAGAAGACCAAATGTGTCCTGGGCTGCATCCAAAGCAGTGTGGGCAGCAGGGCCAGGGAGGGGATTCCACCCCTCTGCTCTGCTCTGGTGACACTCCACCTGGGTGCATCAACTGCATCAACTCTGGGGTCCCAGGACAGGAAAGACCAGGACCTGTTGGAACAAGTCCAGAGGAGGCCACAAAGTTGCTCTGAGGACTGGAGCAGATCCCCTACAGAGTCTGGCTGGGAAAGTTGGGACTGTTCAGCCTGGGGAAGAGAAGGCGGCGTGGAGATCTCACAGCAACCTCCCAATAACAGAAAGGAGCCTGCAGGGAAGATGGAGAAGGACTCTTCCTCAGGAACTATAGCGATAGGACTAGGAGTAAGGAGTAGGAATTGAAAGAGGCTAGATATTAGGAAGAAATTCTTCACTGTGAGGGTGATGAGGCACTGCAACAGGTTGCCCAGGGAGGTTGTGGATGTCCCAGCCCTGGAAGTGTTCAAGGCCAGGCTGGATAAGGCGTTGAACCTGTTCTAATGGGAGATATCCCTTCTCTTCATAGAGGAGGTTGGGACTATGTGATCTTTATGGTGTCTTCCAGCCTTTAACATATGGTCTCTTCCAGCCTTTAACATTCCATAATTTTAGCAATGAAAGGAATGTAAAAGTAAATGTTAGTTTTAGTATCTACATCTTACAATGACGCCAGAAATTTTCATGCTCTGTCTTATCTATAGGAAGTCTGCATATACTTTAACAGTACTGTTGTGTTTTCTTTTGTGACTTTAAATTCTGAAGAAATATCATTGTCTGGTCTAATGTCAGTCTCTGCTTGTTTTTTATTTTTATGACCTCATAGCTTCAAAATTAAAACTGTAAAAGGGAATACCATTGAGAGTTGGGGAAAGTATCACTCAAACCTCCTGCTGGCCCATCCACAGAACAAAACAAGCAAACAAACAAACAAAGAAAACAACAGCAACAACAAAGTGTTTTATATTAAAATCACCCTCATGTGTTGTTCCATGCCAGGTAAGGAGGTTAGAAGAAAGCCTGGGTTTGTATATTGCAGAGTCTGACTGGACTTCTGAGGGTAATCTCATTTGTGAACTTCCAGGCATGCTTACTATTTCTTTAAGAGAAATTCTAAAATATGAAATCAATTTACTCTGCAGAAAATTTATCCTGGGTATCTGGCATTTGCAAATTTTACTGGATTCCTGTGAAATGGAGAACATATTACACAGAGTCACTGTTTTAAAATATTATCCATTGTCAATGAGAGATTTTTTTGAAGGATACTCACAATTTATCTCCCCTACCCAGCCCAAGGAAAGGATTGAACTGAATAAGTTTTGGAGACTGATGTTCTCAGTGTGACTGGAAGGGATGATAAGAAGTATTTTGCCAGTTCTTAAACCATATTTCAGAGAACAATTATTTGTCATTGTATGTGTCTGGAAGAGAAAGCATGGAAACAGCAATTGATTCCATCATCTTGTCTTGTAATAGTAAAGTTAGGTATAGTACCTCCCCTTAGTCGTGAGTTTGAACAAAATATTAGTCCTGAGCTTTGTGTGTCCCCAAGAGCTTTCCAAATGAATGGGTCAAGATGTTATGAAGGGCATATTTGTACTGTGTTTAAGTCCTCTTTATTATGGCATAATTTGAAGTTAAGGATTGTTAATGAGTTGGATTTTTTCCTAAGATCAAGTACTTGCATGAATATAAGTCTTCTGAAGTCTTCTTTTCACCCAATAAAAAGCATTATTTTTTGAGCTAAAAAAAAAAAAGAAGAAAACAAACAAAAAGAAAACAAATAGGTGTATTCCTAAAATGGTTTGTAAATAAAAACAAACTTCTATCTCTTATGTACTTATAAGAATTATTCCTTTTTTCCATTGTGTTTATTCTTATTTCATGTGTTAGAAAAGAATAATTTGCCTATAGGATAGAAGTGCTGGAGGAAAATTCTTGCTTAATGTGCCAGAAAATCTCTTAGCAAGTAGTTAGAAAGCCCAAAAAAAGTACAATTTTTCTTTGTAAAAATGTACATGTTTTGTAGAAATCAGTTTTGGAATGAACAACGGTCTAGACATTTCACATATTAAATAGTAAAGAACTGAAGCCCTGGATTTATTTAATACAGCTGCTTGAGTGGAAAGCCTTGTGTTTTATATATGGGGCCAAGAGCCATAAAACCTTGGACTCTGGTCCTCTTTTTGATACTGAGTGACCTTAATAATTCTTTGCACTTACACAGCACTTGGAAAACATTATTAATTTAAACTTCACAGAGTCCCTGTGAGGTACAGAGGTGTAATTATCTGACTTTTCAAGTGTGAGAATTGAGACTCGTAGAGGTTATGCTCTGCAATAAAACAAGTTCAGAAAGAGGGTGGAAACCCAGGTAACTTGGCACTTACTCTTGCTCCTAATCTGTTGGAGTACTGCTTAAAGCCTCAGCTCCTTAGCCCAGCACAAGGGGTTAATGCTGCTTTCTAGGCTGTAGATGCTCCTGCTGAGCTGTGTGCCAGGGAGATAAGGGAGATTCACATCTGTGGCATCTCTCGTCCCTGAAAGGTAGCACTGACCTGCTTTGAATTAATAGAAAATTCCTTGTAGGAATGGATGGGCAATTCTAACCCAGAAGAAGGCAATGAAGTGATGCTGAAAATCCAAGAGAGGTTGCCACAAATGCACTTGAAGTGGATGCAGATCAGGACAGTAGATTGTCTGCAAAAGAAGGACCTGAGGCTGTCTTGGCTCCTCACTGCATGAGTCTGAGGCAGGTAGTCACCCTTTTTGAGCCTCAGATTTCTTTTTGCATGTTCTTAATTCACTTTTAAGCCATGCCATGCTGCCAAAACATGAGCTTAGGAAATATTGGATTTAAGTGTGATGTTTCATGACTTTTAGATTAATCTGACTGAATTTCCAGTGCAGAAGCTTTTGTCTAGCTAAGTCTTTCCCTTATTTGCTTGCTGTTCCTAGGATGGGCCAAATGCTGAAATCAGTAGACAAAATGACATGATGTGAATGTGTAACCAATTTTTATTGCCGGCATTTACATATGGTGGAGGTGTCTGTGGGTGGCCGATTTGCAGGAGGGGCAACACAGGAACCCTATCTCACAGTGTATATGGTCTGCCCCTGGATCATGGTGTTTCCCCGACTCACAGTGTATATGATCTTTTCCTCACGGTGTATTATAGTCTGCCTCTGGATCATGGTGTTCCCCCTACTCAAACAACATTTTGCTTTCTGTGGATAAATTTTACAATAACAAAGCAATTTAAAGGATCCAATAAAGCACTCCTGTTTCTTCCTGTGATTTTTTTAATTTTTTTTTTCACCTTAGGTTTTGTTTTTTCTCTTTTTGTTGTTTTGGGGTTTTGTTCTGTTTTCCCCCAATTAACAGTATTTCCTGTTGTAAAAGTAGTTTTATTTGCTATGCATCCAAACACTTCTTATATGTCACCTATTCATAATAATTTTGATGTAGTGAATTATTTTTTATACAAGTGTGCTTTGCTTTATATTTTTCAGAGCCTTCTGTTCTCTCAGTTTTACAGAAAATTATTATTTTCTCTGTATTACTTTACATGCTGTAATTGCTTTGTTATCTATAAAATAAAGGTAGGCTTAGCTTACTCCTTTCATCACTGCCAGAACCTCAGTGAATGAACTGCAGTTCCTCTCATTACCATAGCTTTGTTCTGCTTTGTTCTAGTGATAATTGCCCTTGTCATCCTCTTGTAACATTTGCTGTGAAAACTTGTGTTTAAAAACAGAGAGAAAGTAATTGGTGTTGAACTTCCAGGCATGCTTCCTATTTCTTTAATAGAAATTCTAAAATATGAAATCAATTTACTCTGCAGAAAATTTATCCTGGGTATCTGGCATTTGCAAATTTTACTGGATTCCTGTGAAATGGAGAACATATTACACAGAGTCACTGTTTTAAAATATTATCCATTGTCAATGAGAGATTTTTTTGAAGGATACTCACAATTTATCTCCCCTACCCAGTCCAAGGAAAGGCGTGAACTGAATGTTTTGGAGACTGATGTTCTTAGTGTGACTGGTGTTGGAGAGAGATTAATTAGGCAGAATATTTTGCAAAATTAGTTGATAAAGAAATGTTTGTATTTCACATAATTAAATAACTGAGTCAGAATTGATTATGTAAACAGCAGCATACATAGAGAAAAAGCTAAACTGCTTTACTGCAGCAGATACAGTAAGAATATGGCTGAGATAGTTTGCATTGTTGATTCATGGTGTACTTTTGGTCAAGCAAAGACAAATTAAAATTTTCAAATGTCTGTCTGTCTTCAAACTTGATTTTTTTCCCCTTCTTTCTCTGGTGTCCTTTGCCTTTCTTCCTTACAGTCTACTCTCCCTTAATAACTTAAGAGTTATTTTTGTAAGACGGTTATACTGCTTTTTCAGCCACGTCTTTGTGAATCCCTTTTCCAAAGGCAGTGAAAGAAATGTGTTTTGCTTACATTGACCAAATTAGTAAACAAGCTTGAAGTTAAGGTCTGTTTTGTGTTGCTGAGGGGCTCACTAATACTGTCAAAAACAGTGGCAAGGATCTTGCAGCCACATAATTTTGGTGAAGCCAGCCAACACTTGAAACGGAATCCCTTATTTGTGACAAATATGTGTGAAGTGATCAATTGAAAATACAAATAATAAAAAATATAAATAAAAAAGAGGTTCAGCTTCATTGATATGTACACATAGTTTACCTAGTTCTTGAATGTTTAGTTGAGCTGCAGGTTTTTTTATAATATTTTTCAGTAAACACATATTTTACTGCTCCTCATTCAGCATTATTTGTGTCCTGGGAGTCTTCCAAAGGAAACTAAAGATTTGGCAGAGCCAGGAAGCTTATACAGGAGACTGTTTATTGTAGGGAATTTGAAAGATAAATTTGTCATCAAGGAAACTAAGGTTACCAGGTGAAAATGAAAGATAATATTACTGTATAACAGGACCAGTGATGGAGGTGTTCCAAAACAGTGGACCCAGTCTGGGAAAATGCCTGAGACTGAAGCTGGAGAGATAGCTCCAAGGGCAGTGGGTGTGTGTTGCTCTAGTTCTGTGTCTCTAACAACATTGTGACTGAGCTACCCTGTGTCTGAGATATAACTCTGCACTATAACACGTGGCTGTATCATCTCCTTGGCAATTTTTAATAAAACACAGATGAGTGCATTTTTTAAGGGACCTGGTTGCTGAAATCCAGTTCTCACTTCATCACTTGTAAGCAGACTGGAACTGGTACAGGTCCTCATAGTGAACACGGCCACAGTGCAAATGTCATCAGTTTTTGGAGGACAACACAACAGTTTTTCAAAAGATTCATTAACAGGCTGTTGGTAGAGCAAGGGAATTTGTGTTTGAAGTAAAAATTTTAGAGACCACAGATGTAGTCCCGTCTCCAGCAATGTTTCCAAGCCTATATTCATTACATCAGAGAGCAGCAGCTGCTGTCACCACGGGTGCTTGCTCAGTTCATATGGAGAGGCGTGGAAACTCACAGTAAATTGTTTCATCTTGCTCCCTCCAATGGAAAGTATTCTCGAACAGAGAGAGCTATTTAGTGATTGAATTCACCTGTTGAATGCTGGTAATTACGTATTCATGGTGTACCACCGAACTGCACAAAAATCAAGCTGAAAAGTGGACCCCATTGATTTTGGAGGGTGTTTATGTGTGTGGTATGCAGTGCAGGGGAGGAAGGAAAGCACTCTGTGCTGTCAAACAGCTGCCAACTGTACTCCGGTGCTCTGGAGTTGTGGTGTCTGGCCTGTGACCTAATTGCCATGAATAAAATGACAATGAATACATTCCAGTATTTTCACAATTTTAAAAGACCCTTTGGTTAGATACACAAAGTCTCACAGAATCAAGTAAATGAAAATGAGCATCTGCCTTTAAATTTTTAAGGAATGAGTAAACTAATTGCAATTAGCTGTTACAAAATTGTGTGGTTTTTTTGCCAAAATCAGAACACTTGATAAAGAAAAAAGTGCAGGAAAACCTTGGAAAGATAAGGCAAAATATTGAATAAGTGAAATGATTTCTCTGTGTATAGCTGTGGTTTAAGGACCAGTATGGCTCCAGCTGACTTACATATCAACTGAGGAAGGAAATGTTTTTTTCAGTTGATTATATTTTTTTCTCATAGATTATATATCCAGGTATTTAGCACAGCAATGAGAAGTGGTTCAACTGAGAAGCTTCCAAAGCTTTAGGAATAGACTGGATACAGCCCAATGCATCTGCCCATAATCTGTCAGAACCAGGCTAAAAATATTCTCTCTGTAGATGGAGTTCAAGTCAAGTTAATGGTGTTTGTCTTTCTCTATATTTTTATTTGCTCAGTCTGCTTCAGTTCGTTGGCAGTTGCTAAAGAGCTATTGAAAATGTTGACCCAATACTCATATCAAAGTTTATTTTCTTTTTTTCCCCCTGTGTTTAAGCATTACATCTCAATTCAGTGATGGTTTTCTTGTCAGAGAGGTAAGTGATTTTCATGTAAGAACCATTCTATCCAGTAGGAATTCCTCATGCACATAAGCATTTGATGAACCATTACCGGAATGCATTTGTGCAGGGAGGCTACAGGATGTTTATGAGACCACAGATTTTACCCTCATATACTTAACCTTTCCATGTGTTTCCTCTCTTGGTCTTTTATTTTCCTAAGATTTTTTTTTCCATGAGCATTTATTTTTCACTATTTTGTTTAACAAGACAAGACAAGACAAAAAAAAAAAAAAAAAAAAAAAAAAAAAAAGAAGCAAGTTCTCTTTTAAAGTTCTTTTTTATTTAAAATAAAGATTTATGATGCAGATAAATATGCAGATGAATGATAAAGAAATGAAAAACGGTCTGCTCTCTGCTTGATTAGTATTTTATGTGACTTACGTAGAATTGAATTACAGAGAACTGTCCCCTATTAATGCTGATCTCCAAGAAGAAACTCCTACCCGTAGGAGTCTTTTTAAATATAAAATGCAGCGTCTTCTTCAATTTTACTACAAAAAGAAATGAGCGTATTTTTTGGTCCCCTTTAGAATCCCTATTTTCCTTTTCTGTGCTTTTTAAGATTCCCATATTTATTTCCATGGGACAATTGTGTGTCTTTCATGGTTTTATCACTTTTTTTGGTCTTGTTGATGACTGGAAATGCTTTTGAACTGATTTTGGATTAGTGATTTATTTTGCGGTTTATAATCTTTTTATTCACTATTTGCAATATCCTTTTAAAACCTAATTCTATTTTTCATTTGTGATGTCATCCTAGCTATGGCAAGTTTGTTCCTTCAAGTCATCAAGGACATTTGAGTATCTGGAATAAATGTAGCAGTATGGTCTCTTTCTAGACATTTCAACTTATTGTTACTAATTTTGCAATGTCTACTTCTATGGCATTACTTGTATAATTATGCTACTTGTTGATTTTATTTTGAGTAAACCTGGACTGAGGTCACAAAAATTTAATTTAATTTAATTTATTATTTTTAATAGTTTGAAAATAGTTTCCCTCAGTGACTATTTTTCACAGCCTAGAGAAATAGTGTAATTCTGTCTTCAGCTTTATAGAAGAGCATTTTAAATTGCTATGGCTTAAATGTTAATTTCCCTACCCTACCAAGAACTTAGTATTTTAAAGAAGCAATTCAGCTTTTAAACTGTAATATGTTACTTCATGCTTATCCCTGTGTTATCCCTGTGCAGGATTTCTCAATGCTTTTGCTTTATATTCTGAAGATATAGCTAATGTATTTTCTTGTATCTCTTTCACTGATTATAAAAGTAATGCTGTTTTAGCTTTTGACTTATGCAAATAACTCATGTACATAAATTAGAAATTACCTGATGGCTACTTATTATCCTTAATATGTTCCAAAGGACTAGGTTCATTGCAGCTGTATTTTTAAAGTCTATAACTACTAGAACAATAGTTTTACTGTTGTGTAAAGCCATGAATGGCAAACGCTCAGAAATGTTCAGATGAGCAGGTGGTTATTTTATATATAAGTATATTTATTGATAAAGTGGGGGCATAACCAAATATGGAACAGCGGAATTACTGTAATATTTTAGGTTGTTGCTAATGAGTACACACTGTCTTTTCTTTAACAGTATCCAAAAAATATTTCTGAAATCATTGGGAAAAGTATACCAAAGATTATGGGTTATTTGCAAAAGTCAGCATCAATATCCAAGAAATTATCCATTATGGAATTATTATGAGAGATATTTTCTGCACCAGCGAAATAGAAAAAGCTATTCATAACAATTCCTTCACTTTTAATTCAGTGTTTGTAAGAAAAAATAAGAATATTTACTAGTAGTAAAGTGTAGTATTTAATTCATCTAAAGTCAATAAAATTCTGAATTCAGTAAAATAACTGAAATATGTAATAACAATAACTAATAATTTGAAATATCTAGACACTTCAGTGTCTAGAATTACTGAAGCATTTTGCAAGTCTCTTCTCATATCTGCACATAAAGTCTGTCACAGACAGGAAGAATTGAAGAGATTTCCAAAGTGCTTGGAAAGGTTAAACAGAAGGCTATGTAAGTGGATTTATTCTGTTATATCTACCTCAACAATTGATTCTCCCGTGAAATTATTTGTCATCTGAAGTCTTCTTGTTGACCTTCAAGGAGTAAAATATTTTCTTCAATGGCTTCTCATGGCTGTGATTTGAATATTAATATTATGTTGTCATAAGGAAAGGCTACATTCTTCAGCTGTTCCTCAGGTGGGTAATGTTGCTGTACTCCAGGGTCCTGTTGCTTGGTAGTAGTAGTAAAGGTGGCATAAAATCACTGACAAAGGACTTGGCTGAGAGGCTTGGATGCTTTTGAGGAGAGTAATGATTCTGTAACTTTCATAATTTAGGCTTGGGATGATTTGAGTACTTTTGCTCTGACTCTTGGAATCATTTTATTTTTATAGAGTGCAATACAGTAGAGCATTTTTTTAAAGGAAAAGTTTTTTCATATAGCATGAAGTGGTGATATTAGTCATACATCATATATGGATGCCACTAGATACACTGAGTGAAATAGCGCTTTGATTTCTGTATGTGACCTGAAAAATTTATTGTCAGAAGTGATGGAACTTGCTGAGAAATTTCAGAGAGATTGAGGAGAGTTTTCCCTGCTTGATTTCCATTGGAAATTCACAGTGATCAATGTTTTCCCATGAATTTCAGCAAACCAATGCAATGATGCAATGATATTAATTTGAACAATGTCTATTGAGCTTGGTTGATCTTTAAGTTGTTAGCTTCATCTGAAATATTCTTCCATTGATTTTTATCCTCTTTTTCACTGCCTCTTGAGGTGTTTTCAGTATTATTGTAGTATTTTCTCTCTTACTGTATGTATACAGCTCCCACCCAGTTAGCTAAACTGATAAAGGTGTAGCTAAATATTTGCCAGGGAAGGCTGTTTTGTTACTCTGGTTTTCCCACCACCTGTGCTCTTTGTTCATGTGCGTTTCATCTTAGGTTAGCCTTGCTTTTCACATCTGTGCTTTTACAGGTCTGAATTTACTTATATTTGTTGGTAGGAACCGGGCTTTTGGCCTGACTTATGGAATAGTAGTTTTGAGTATTTCAAGTGAATATAGCAAAATAAAATGTTTCAAATGAAGGAATACCATCTTTCAGAAAAATATCTGTCAGAAAAATATTCTGGAAAATAGGCAGTAAGTTTCTTGAAGAGTACAGTAGTTTAGACTAAAACAACAACAGAATTGTCTACTGTTGGAAAAATTTTTTCCTTTTTTTTTCTTATGACTATTTGTGCTAGCAAATTACATAAAGAGGTGATGAGGACCAGACAGACAGACACAAAGATTGATTTGAACAGGAATGATGCTGAAAGGGAGAATATACAAATGTCACAGTAGGGGAGGATTAATTACCTATAAAAGGTAGGGTTACGCTTAAAAGGTACTGTTACCTACCAATTGTGACAGGAACAGCTCTCCTTTTCATCCAGCAGACCACTCGAGGTCTGGACATAAAAGATAAAAGTCCAATTAACTCAATTTTGAAATGAAGTTTAAATTTGTATCTTTCTCCTCAAAAAAATTGCAGAGAATTCAAAGCACAGTGATTATCCTTCCAAGGACCCATGCCTGAGTATAAACAACCATGTATCAGAAGCAAATTCTGAGGAGTGTGGGACTTCAAAGGCACTGTCTACCTGATTCCAAGCAGGGCAAGAGGTCCCTGTGTCCTAGTTTATTGGGAAATAAGAAAGAAATATGTTCATTCTTCCCCATGACTTCCAGACTTCAGTTTTGAATATACTTTGCTGAGGTAAAATAGGATATCACAGCTTCAGGGCTGCCTACTGGCTAGCTCTGCCCTGTGCGTGATATGATGGAGGTTTTGGCAGGTCTGGAATCCAACCTGGAGCGGGATCAATGGTGTGGGAGAAAAAGAGTGGGCTCTTGCTTAGGTTTTACTGGGCTTTATTCTTGTCCTGGCCAAATCTCGTGCAAGTGACGGGCTCCAGACTTCGGGTTTCCCTTTTACTCCAGGGGCATCCCCCAGGAGAGGGGAGAACCCAGAGCAATGGCAAGGGAGGAGGGGGCGTGACCCAGAACAGGGGAACCTAACAGAACAAAGGAAAAAGGTGTTGCCCTCTCCCCAAAACGAATCCCGTGGCTTTCTGCCCTGAATCTTCCAGATCTAACAGGGTGATTGACAGAGTGTCTCTCAGGGGGAAGACCATCAGGGAGTATGGGAAAGGGGTGTCAGGACGAAACCATTTTTAAACAAATATAAAACATAACAAAAACCACACAGAACTTCAGAAAACTCTATCACACACCCCCACAATGGCAGTAGCCAAAATGAGGAAAAGATTACAGTCTTTGAGGTGACGATTCAAAGGTGATGATTCAAAGCAGGAAATAGGAACAGGAATGAATGGAAAGTTTGTAGGAAAACTTTACTACAAAAACTTGCCACTTATAGCCATTCAGTCCCAGGCCCAGCTCTTCCTACTTTTTTACAGGAGTTGAGATAACATGACTCTATGAAATGCTGCAAGGGAATCAGATTCAGTTTCAATAAATGTATTTAAAACACTATTAAGCATATATCATTTTTATATCCCCTAGTAGAAACATATAGGAAAATAAGCACAGATGTACTCTGCTCAGGTTTATTCTAGATTTCAGTGGGTCATCCAGAGTGCAGGGAAAAAGTGTTTAAGAAAACTTGTACTCAAAAAGATGAACATCTACTGAAAATCATTGCACTTATTTACAAATGAGATCATTGTAATGTTAAATGATGCCTCTTTTTCTCTCTTATTTTTTCTTAGACCTGAAAGGCTCTGCTCTTTTATTTGTATGCTGACTTCTGAACCTTGAAGGATTTTCTTGAAAAAAGGCTGCTTGAGGAGAAGGAAATCAGATAAATAAGAGACCATTTGAAATATGGTGATGGGAGAGATGGTAAGTCATTGCTTTATAACTCCTTTATAAATGACAGTGTGGTTTACTGTGCAAGAACAGAAGAATATCTGAAATCTCATGCAAGCATGCATGAGATTACAAAAAAGAGATAGTTTTTGCCACTAATCTACTACATTTGGTGGAACAAAGGAAGCTTGGGGCTGGAGCTTTAAAAATTTGATAAGGGATATCCCTTATTTTCATGATCCCTTTTCTTCATTCCTGAATACTGTTCTGTATTTTAGGCAAAGTGTAAAATTCTTGCTAATGACAAATCTTTTGGAGAATAGCCTTTTCATTACATATATTGAAATAGAAATTTTGGCTAATATGGTAATCCCAGCTTTTTAAATTTCTTTTCCTATGTAAAAGGAAAAATGCTCTTTCCTACGGCAAGTGTTCTGCTTCCAATTTTCATGCTAACTCTTGATTCCTAGCCATCGTCAGTAAACCAAAAATAGATCTGAGCATGCCTGTATTATTTCTGGGTAAAGTTCTACTTCAGTTTGACATGAAGGCTACAAACACTGGATGAAAGATAAAATACCAAAGTTTCATTGACATATAGAGGACAAAATTATGCCTTAACATCACTGTAATTTTGTACTCGTGCATAAATTGCAAGAATTTCATGGGTTTCCATGAAAACACAAGAAAAGGTAGATCCAAGTGGTTTTGGCTTAGAGCTAGGGTGTTTTGGTATGGGTTTGTTGTTGGTTTTTTTGCGGGGGGGAGGGGTGTTGGGTTTTTGGGGGGGGGATTTTTGGGTTTTTTTTTGTGTTGGAGGAGGTTTACAGTTAGAAGGAATACAAAAACTATTATAATTTTTTACTTGTTCTAGTCTTAACTGGTAGCTGTTTAATCCATACACTTTTGAATACAGTATATATGTTTATATGTTACCTTTCTTCATTAATCAGTCTTTCTGAATTTATTTGATAGTTTCATTTTCACCTGAGCTTTGGAGATGTTTATGTTATGAACCTTGTCACTGGCTAAAACTCAGAATTTGTTTGAGATATTTTTAGTGTTTCTTTTTCTGATGGAGAATGGCAACATATTAGAAAGAATTAATTTTTATGTAAAAGGAAAAAACTGCTCTAAGTCAATGGTTTTTATACATAAAGAAGAATTTCTGTTAAGAGTAACAATATAATTTTATGTTGCACACATATTTGTGGCAGTTTTGGAGGCTTTTTAAATTATATTTACGTAAAAAATTATAATCTATTTGAATGACTTGTCAGACTAACAAAAGTGGTTTTCAATGTTAGAGAAATTGCTCCAGATTTTGAAGAAGTGATGTATTTTGGTTTTGAAGGTTAAGGTCATTAACTGGAAGTCTTTTTCAAGTGATCCCATTTGAAGGACTGCCAAAATGTTAAAGAAGCATATATTCATATGAATGACGAAATAGAAGATAAAAGTGCATTATGTACAAGCTCTGCGGATTTAAAATATGGTATGAAGGAATATTAGAGCATGGAGCTTAATGTGAAATATGCCCTAAGGCAGGTACAGAGATTAACAGAAATACATGATTCTTTTCACCTGCACAAATCCTTCTATAGGCATCAACAGTGGTCTTCATTCGTGTTTTTTGTCATAATAATGGGGAAATAGTGTGAAAATGGCACCACTTCCTCTCTAGCCTTTTGGTGGAGGGCACGAAAGTATCTTAATTCTGCTTTTTGGAACTATTTTGCTTTTACTGAAGATGCCACTGTGGGGAATCGAGCTAGATGTGTATTTGTGGGTGGGAAGTGATTGCGATCGTGTTTAAATATTAAGACTCATTCATTAAAAGGAATCTCTAGATATTTTGATGGCTTAGAATATGAAAACAAATATTTCATGGAGATACTGTGGTACTCAGATGTCAGAATAAACTTTGCTCAGGGCTTTTTATATCCTCTTCCATTCTGGTTTGATTTTCCTGCTCACTGCTTGAAATGTGTATTCCCACAACTAAACATCCCAACCACCTTTCTTCTTAAGTTTTTTTTTACTCCTTTTATGATGACATCACAGACTGTGGTGCAGTACACTGATCCCAGCTGGGCAGCTTAACACAAGCTCAAAATCAAACTGCAGTCATGTGGAGGTCTGTCAGCAAATTCATCCGGTGGGTCCATTTTTGGGCTACCGTGTATAGATTGGAAACACACACTATTAAGGTTTTTATCTCCCAAATCTTTCTGGAGAAGCAGGTCTGGTTATCCTTCAGGCCAAAAACCAGCTTTAGCATATCCATTGTTACCCCAAACATGGATAAAAATTAAAGTGTCTATTGATAATTTACACCTGGTTGGAAGCATCAAGCTTCATCTCTCTCTCAATTCACTTAGGATTTGTAGAGGAAAGATGGAATTCTTTTGCACTATGTGAAAGGCTGCTAAGGAAAACATGCAATGAGTGCTTTGAAAACTAAACTCAGAATACCACCTCCGCATGCAGCTCTTAAAACAGGAGTAAGAGACAAAGCAAGAATCTGTGGATGGAATCAGCACACATTCTTTATCTTGGAATATTTTCCTTCTCCTAATACTATGTATTTAGATTCTCCAGTTGCATGCATTTTCATCATATGAAGTCTTAAACTAATTTTCCTTAAAATTGCTTTGTTCAGAGATCATGCTGGAAGACTACATGCCAAAATAAGATGATAACTAATGATAAAGTGGTTTAGATACTCATGTACAGACCTAAAATAATATATTAATAGCAAATCAAACTGGACTTAACTCTTTGGGTGTTTTGTTTGTTTTTGTTTGGTTGCTTGTTTTTTCGTTGGTTTTATTTTGGGGCATTTTTTTAATTTAGTTTTTTAATTTTTCCGCTATATTTTTGAGCCCTAGTTTACTCAAGAGCAGTAATTTTATGGGATTGGAGTTTTCAGCACATAAAAATAAATGATCTACATGGTACAGTGCCTCAGATAACCCACATCTCTGTTTCTGTTGAGATCCAGTATATTTATGCAAAGTGCTGGAAATATGTTTCTATCAACATAAGTTGTATCAGTGATCAGTTTGATGAAAAGATGAATCATTTGCTACACAGCTGGTCTGTGCAAAGAAAAATCAGTGACATTTCATTTCTAATCCAAATTAAGGAGAATAAAATTCAGCTGTCAATTTTGATACCTGTTAAATGTACCACAAATAGTCCGCTTCAAATGATATCAGTTCATAATAAATAAATGCAGAAGTTGACTGATGTACATATTTTTCCTCTGTTTTTCTGACCAACGAATAAGACCTTGTTTTTAACCCATTATTCCATCATTGGGCATCAGCATTATTTAAACATATTTGTTGTCTTGCTGCCACATACTGATTTTATCTAAATAGAAGAGTATTTCAAAAATAAATAGGAAATTTTAGTTAAGCTTTTCCTGCTGTATATCTATATCTGCCTTTCTTAACATAATAATGATAAGTAACATGGGGATATAATTTTAAAAATCCATCTCTATACAGGTGGCTCAGAGCCCTTTCCAACCTAAGAGTGAATGTTTTCAGGAGTGGAACCTGAATATATCTCTTGGGGCAACCTGTGCTGGTGTTTCACCACCTGCAGTACTACTTTTTTTTCCCTTTATTTCCAGATTAAATCTACCCTATTTTTGGTTTAAAACAATGACACCTTGTTCTATTACTATAGGCCCCGCAAGAAGTTTGTCCCCATCTTTCCTATAAACCCTTTTAAAGAACTGGAATGTGCTATAAGTTCTCCCTGAAATTTCGTTCTCTTTGATCTGAAAACCCCCAACTCTCTCAGTCTTTCCTCACAGATGTTGTGTTCCATCCCTCTAATCATCCTCAATGCACTTATCTAAATGTCTTCAGTCATCTGAACTTGTCCTTTCACTTTTCTCTGTGTATTTGCTTTCTATTATTTTTTTTCTTGGTTGATTTGATAATCAGAATTTTCAATGGGCTAAATATATCTTGTACATCAAGCTTTTGTAGTAAGGAGTGAATCTGGGATTTCACTTTCTTGGAAATGAGATCTTGACAGTTGCAAATGAGAATTTCTTGGAGCATGAAGTTTTCACGTCTTACGTATTCTGTGTTGAGACAAAGGCATCCAGCTACCAATATCTGTCACACAGATGAGCTGACTTATGCAATGAGCAGTCAGGGGAATAAAATAATTGAATTCAACTGCTAATTTTGTCTGAATACTCCAGTTATTAGAAAAATCCAGGAATGCTTTCAAAACTGCCTTGCCTACATAGAAAATTGCAGTTTAGGTTTTTCAAGTTTCCAGCTCATTCGGACTTGGTAGCTTGGCCCATTTCTCGTTCCAGAGAGTGAAAACTCTCTGCAGGTGTGAGTTTTCCAACACTCTGCTCTTCGATCCTACAAGTATTGTCAATTAAGCTGTATATTTTTAACCTAATCTTCTCATAGCAGCCCTTAAAAAAAAAAAAGGAATATGAATATATGTGAAAAAAATAGGCAATATCACCTGGTTAGAAATGCACCCAAACTGATGTTAATACATCAGTTCTGCCTTCCCAGTATTCCCAACTTTCTTGTCTGCTTGATGTAGTCTGACAGCAGAGCCTTTTTCACTCTTCAAGCATCAAAATTTGGACCATGATATCTAGCATGTGTCATTATTCTTTGGAATGTTACTCTATTCCTACCCTCCTTCTTCCTGGCCACTAAATGATAGATTTGGCATTTTTATCTACATAGGAAGTTTACAATATGATCTCAGTTCTTTACTATAGGAAATTTTATTTATATTACTTATAGCTTTTGTATTGCCACTATTTGTCTCTTGTAATGTTGACAAAATTTGAATTTATAAGAGTGAATACAAGAGAAAACCAGCCAATTGTCAAGGAATCACTCTGGAGGAAGGTAAATATGAGACAATTATGACTGGCTTGTACTGGTTGATTGTGTTTTTCAAAATACTTTGCTTGCACGGATGCAGTGATGCACTATCCTTTACATTGTCTTCTGGTTTAACTTTACATATAAAGTTTTTACTCCTGTTGGTACTGGTGCTGGTTTTCAAGATGCAAACATCTGTCCTCTAGGAATGGGCTTAGACTTAGGGCAATGAAACAGCTGTCAGTTAAGAATTATTTCAGCCAAGAAATCTCCTTTTGTACAGAAAGACCTTTAAAAAATATGAAAGTCTGGTTCTTTAAATTCAATTTCCAATACTATAAAGACTGACCCATAAATACCAATCATGTATAATCTTGTTTTAGTTACAGATATTTTCACATTTGAGAAGCATTTATAGCAAGAAAAATGCCTTTTAACCAAACTAATTGGATTGAGGCAGTGTGGTATAGTGAATTGTTGGAAAACAGAGACAACCTATCAATTTACGACTGGCAAAATATTTCAGGAACTTTATTGTCTGGTCTTTTTCTAATTTAAAAAATATTAACTCACATAAATCTGTCAGAATAATGTTCAAGGAAAGATACCTAAACCAACGAGGGGTTTGTAGACTATCAACTGAATTTGATTCTTTAAAATATGATTAGTGTTGTAGCCCTAATTTATCTGAGTTTCTTAAATGAGATTGAGGGAATACTTTCACTTACCTTTTTCTAATGGCATTTCTTACAGACACATGCCAACACCCTCCAGAAAAAACCAAAAAAACCCACCCCAAACCAAAAAATCCCTCAGGACTAAAGAATAATTCAGGACTTTAAATCATCTTTTAGCATGACCTACAATAGTACTATTCTGTCCACCACCTCCTGTAAATCACTGAGCTGTCAATCTTCCATGTTTCTGCCTGCGTAAAAATAATTGTAATTGAATGAAATACGGGACAAGTGAAGTGGCTGTACGCTAATATTATTCTCAGATTTACTACAGTTTTGTACTGGGAAAATGGAATATTTTATTGTCTGAATAGCATAAATGTGAGTTTTCTAGGTAGATTTTTAATGCACCTCTTTAAAATGTCTAGAAAACACTGCATTTTCCTCTTCTCCAACTCAGAACATTGCAGAGTATTCAGAAGTGTTTGTTCTGTGTGATCATCAGACTGGTCTTGAGCAGCAAAAAGCAGAGTGCTCAAAACTTCTGGGAGTCTGATTAGATGTGTGGTAAAACTAATTTCACAGAGAAAGTAAACTCTCTGTGTCCAGCAGACTAAGGCTGAACAGATATGGTCATGTTTCACTTTCATCAGTACTGAATTGTCCTCCAACATAAATATTAAACCAAAATGTTAGCAATAGAAATTCACAGTGAATATCAATGCAATTACATGCACTTATTTCCTGTATTTTTCACCTTTCTTATTATATGTCTGCTCTAACCAGACATTGCACAGTATATCAAGAATTCTGTGAAAAAAAATGTTTTCTGAAATATTACTGTTGAGTCTGAAATACGTCTGTGCTGAACTGTGAGGGCAGAAAGAGCTGGAAGGATAAAGAAACTAACTAGATGGCAAATAAAATTGACTCTGTAATATAAAGGGAAGAATACAATGCTTTCTTCCTTCACTTTAATGTATAAAAATCATTAAATAAATTTCCAAGCACTGGTATTGAAGAAATCGATTATAAATAATTTACATTGTGAATTTTTCTTCCTTCATTACCTTCCTTCATAACTATCAACTAGAAGTTTGTCTATTTCTTGCTGTTTTCAAGGGCAGTTGTCAGGGGAAACCATTTTGTCACGCAAAATGAGCAAGAATTGTGCTATATATCCTCAGCACCAGTTACAATCTTCTTATCTGTTAGCAACTGTAAAAAAGCAGGCTGTGGAATGTTTCCGTACCGTTTTCATAACTTAGGTCACTTGTCGAATAACTTCTGCAAATACATACCAATTACATTTTAGCATCTCATTTTCAAGTGTACAAAATTCCAAGTGTGAGCAATTGATGAGTTCTGATTTCTCACATATATGTCATTATCCTCCAAATCATATGTGTAATGGGAAAAACAGAGTTGATAAACTAGAGAATCCACTCTGCCATGGTTTGAATCCCAGCCAACATTCACCCAGGCAGCCACTTGTTCATCCCTCACCAACCAGACTGAGGGAAGGCTGGGAGCTGGAAAACTCCTGAGATGAGATATAGACAGTTTAATAGGGAAAACAAAATCCATGTGCACAAGCAAAGCAAAAAACTGAAAGAATTCACTTCTCCCCACAGGCAGGCAGGTGTTCAGCCATCTCCAGGAGAGCAAGGCCCCATCATGCATAACGCTTACTTGAGAAGACAAATGCCATCACTCCAAATGTTCCTCCTTTTCTCCCTCTTCTCTCCAGCTTTGTGTACTGACCATGATGTCACATGGTCAGGAATATCCCTTTGCTCAGTTGGGGTCACCTGTCCCAGCTGTGTCTCCTCCCAGCCTCTCAGGCACTCCCAACTTCCTCACCAGCATGGAAGTAAAAACAGCAGGAAAGGCCTTGGTTCTGTGTAAGCCCAGCTCAGCAATAACAAAACATCTCTGTATTTTCAACCTTGTGTTCAGCACAGATCCTAAGCACAGCCCCATAACAGGGACTGGGAAGAAAATTAGCTCCACTCCAGCCACTCAGCACAACTGGGCATCGAAAAGTAGGCTTTAATCTAAAAGTATGTATATCAGTCTGCAGAACAAAGAGAATGATTTTGTAAATTTGCAGTTATAGAAATAACAAAATCCATAATACATAACAAAGTCCATAAATGTGATTATTAGTATTTTTAAAAAATGCTTGCATTTTAACTAATAGCAACTTAGAGATTTTAGTTTCAAGTGAAGTAAAATTTCAAAGTGTGGTCTACACCTCAAATGAAAATACTGAATGAAATTGTTAAAATTTGCATTAGAATGGAAATAATCGATATTTGCAAGCTTATTTATGTTTTCTCCAAATATAAAGATTTTAATGATTCTATATATAGAATACTGTATTTAAGTTTCAGAAGAAAATAATAATTAAAAAAAATGGAAGATTAAGTGTTTTGGGGTTTTTAAATGACTCTTTAGAAAAAATATTTACTTCAATTTCTTTTTTCTAGACCCTTCTTTTTGGCTATACGGGGCTTGGATATACTGTCCTCTACTGTTATATTTTCTATGTAATTTCAGTTTCAAATGTTTTGATATTGGGCAATCTTAGTGGAGAAATTAATACATATAGTCTATTTTATATATTAAATAACATAAAACATGATGTCATTTTCTAGTCATTTTGACTTATGGTAATTTTTGTACATGGTTTAGTGAGTGGAAGAGGAGACTGAAACTTTTAAATAAAAACAGAAGTTGCCTGTGTTCATGCTACCTTGGAGGCTTGTGGAAATTTATATTCAGAATGTAAATTTTTTGGGATAAGTCAAAATCTGCCCATTCAGATGAGAGCTGACTAATAATCTGGAATGTGGAATAATAACTCAAAGTTATTTGGATAGACTGAATATTATTTTGGGACTGGTACTCACAGCAAATTTTAAAGGCCTAAAATAACATGAAGGGGTTAACCAGGGGAAAACTATTGAAAGTCTGTGTGTTTTCCAGGGGCAGATTGCTGAAATCCCCTTAGAAACAAAAATTCCACAAATGCTTATCTTAAAAACCCTTGCTGTCTGTATTGTCTCACAGCATTTTTGGGATAAAAACGACTGCTGAAGTCCAGGACATACAGACCACAGTGAGAACACACAGCTGCATCAATACCACACAGAGTTCCAAGAAAGCACTTGGGGTTTCTCTGTCGCAGTGACTAGATGTGCTTTCTGGTCTATGTGGCAAGACAATTACTTTTTCTAGTCTGCCAACTGCTCTTTGTGGAAATGGAACACGTCTTATTTTTTTAAAAATGTATTTCTATACTCCTGTGAAGGTAAGCCTGACTCTAGCAACAAATAAAAAATGACCACACAATGTTATTTTAGAAAAGAAGATGCAGAAAAGATAGTTTCCAGTACATACATATCTATTAGCCCACAAACATGATAGTCTGAACATTTAGAGAAAAAAAAAAAATTGTTACTCAATGAAAATAGTTTACATCCCTATGTATTTATAATCTAGACATCCTGATTCAGTAGGTTGACTTATTGTGTCAGCAAGTACAAGGCACACACTAATAAATGAGGAGAGAATGTCAGCTGTGTTGGCAGGAAATGGCCAGTCATACAGCTGACAGCCAGTCTTGGCAAGGAATATGTGTAATGGTTTGGTACTGCAAGCTGTTTGTAGTTAGCTTTACCAAAGCTGCCAGCCAATTGCCTCATCAGGTCTGCTGACAGGCAGTAATCTAATCTGGCCTCCCATTTGTTCTTTGTTTTTATCTGCTAAACACAACTTCATCTTTCCCGTGGTTGAATAGTATGCTATTTGAAATCTGAACATTGCATTCAATCTTGTGGACACGAGAATAGAGAAGTATTATAATTAAAATCATATAGAAACTGGGCCTCTGGAAGCAATTTTTTATGAAGATGTGCTCAGATTTCAAAACAAACTTACTAAAAAAGAGTAAAGAAATGTGGTTGCGTTATTTTCCCCATATATACCCTGTTTCAAGATTAAGTTTGAACATAGAGATGATTTCCATCAGAAAGAATTCTAAATAGATATCAGTGATAGACTGGAGGGAGAATTGCAGGTACGTTGGAAAACAGATTCAAGGTTGCTGGCTTGATCAAAGCACAGAAATAAGTAGCATGCATTGTGCTCAGACAAAGTAACTTATCTGTAAAATAAGTAAGGTTGAACAAGATGTGTTCAGATTTGCTGGTTTTATTTAATGTTATTTGTTGAAAAGTTGTTGGCTTAAGATTCATCACTGAGGAGCCAATGTGTTCTTATGGCTTTGACTGACCTGAAAACTATTATTTCTGGTACAAAAGTACTAATCTACTATGTCTGTTCATATAAAGTCAGAACAGTCTAGTGGGAAGGCTGCTAAATTGGTGACATTTCTTTGCTCCTCCAGAAGCTCCATGTGTTGTTGATGGCATATTTGATTAGGACTAGATTGCAAGAAAATTGTTGTGTATCAAAAAGTGTTCCTAATAAATATTAAGTGCCTAGCAATTCTGCCTAGAAATCCATTTCTCAAAGCAGCCAGTTTAGTAGAGCCTTGCACTCGCAGTATTTTCAGTATTTTCAGATGTTATATCCACTGATACAGTGTTTTTGGCTCTGCTCTTGTGTCCAGATCTGACTCACTCTGGTCAGCATGTTGCAGCTCGCCATTCATGGCAACATCCCGCTGGTGTTACAGACCAGGTATTGCATAACTCTTGCACACAAAATGAAATTGTTTCATTGTGCTTACCTCTGCCCAAATTATGTTGGTGAGGAAGATGTAACCCCAGGAGGTGCAGGGTCATTTCTGTTCTGTGGTGGTGCCAATCCTTTCCCTCCAGTGTAGTGCTGTGAGACCCACACTGAAGTGCTCTTTGGAAACCTTGCTTGGGGTCATGCCTTCTTTCCACGCTGGTCTTCCTGGCTTTCTTTCCTAACAACATACAATAGAGGGGTAGGAATATTCTGTCTTAAATGAGATCATGTGAAAAAAAAAATTGTGAAAAATTGATCTCTTTAAGAGTTGATGTCTGCTTGCCAAAATGTACCTTGGTTTTCATTGCCTACATTTCTCAAGGCTGGAAGGATGTTTCATACTCTTTAAGGAATACAGATGATAAAGGCGTTCAAGCTTAGGAACTGTTTTTTCTATATTGTCAGGAGGGTTACTAAAAAATCTGAAACTCTTACCCAGAATCAGCAATTTTTAAAGCACTGCTGGTAACACAGCTTATGACAAGGTTCTGTTTCTTGACCTGGAAATATTAAGAATCTGTTGGGTGAAGGCTCTGGGCATCAAGGAAAAAGTCTTTATCTGACAGCACAAATCCTCAGACATCAAAAATATGTTTGCCAAACCCGATTCATATATAAAGATAAAATGATGTGCCAAATTTCACTGCTAAAATAAATAATTATGGAAAATTTATATATTCAAATATAATATACATATATATTATACACCTACAGAACATATTTTATATTAACTATGCGTCAGAACATAAATTATAAAATAAACTAATTTAAACAAATAAAATAGAATGAAAAATTACCAATATGAGTCATTATCTGTTACCAATATATTACTATTTATTACTTAGTAAGAAAATATGTAAAAATTTAATGTAAACTACAAACCAATACCTACTTTTCCCCTCTAGTTATTTAGTATATAATATAGTAAATATTCAGAATGAAATGCTGAGATGGGAAGTGCAGTCAGCTCTGGATAAAAGTAAAGCTTTTTCTCTCACTGATGGGAAAAGAAGTGGGAATTGATGCTTGAGAGAAGGGAGAAAAAATGAGGCCAACTACATGTGTTTCCATGGATTTACTTACTGTGTTGTGCAAAATGGGTAAGGACAGCCTCATCCAGAATAAAAAGTATTTTTTATGCAAACTCTGTTACAATTCTTCTGTTTTGCAATTTTCTTAGAGTAGTGAGAGGATTATTAGACAGGTAATTGACACAATACCATTTGATCTATTTACATAATTTCCTTTTATTTCCTACATCTTTTCTGTTTTCATTCCTAATACAGGTGGTGTTTGATCTTTGTCTTGAAAGGATAAGATGTATGTCCCCTCTTCAGTAAAATGCCTGCAAATTCTGCTGCTTCTGTTGCACCTGCTGAAGTCTTCTCTTGTCTCCCTATTCTAACAAGATCTTGAGAAAATCAGGGATGCATAAGGAGATTTTCTTGCAATAGACAGAGTTCCACTTTCTAGGAACCTCTCAAAAATAAATAAATAAATAAAAAACTTCTTTTGTATAATCTGAAACATATGTTTCCCTACAGGAATTACATCTTTTCATAATTTATCCTTCTTTTCTTAGCTCAATGGGAAGAGTAAACGTCACCAGGCTCAAAAATCACTGAAGCCCAAAAGAACTTGCCTAGATCACATATGAAATATGATATGATGAAATATGGATATCATATTTCATTATATGATGTAGTATGGATATCTGTGTGTCCTTGGCTATTTGTGCCTGCAGTTTTTTTTTTTCCAATCAATAAAAATGTAAATGATAAAGAAGTATGTGTTAGATTGGCAAAATGGGGGGCTGTTTAACAGTTAAAGAAGCATTACAAGAGCATTTTAAGATTGTCAGTTTTCCTGGCTAAAAAGGAATTCCAAATCAACACAGCTGTTTTGGCTTAATATTTGTAATCTTAAACCTTTTTGAGAAATGCCAGTACTCTCTCTTGAATGTAACATGTCCATGCATGACAACCAGGAGAATTGTATATGGAAAACAAGAGAGAGAAGGGACAGAGAGAAGATAAAAAGGGAAGGGAAGTTCTGGGAAGTTCTGGGAATTTCTGGGAAGTTCTGGGAAGGGAAGTTCTGGGAAGTTCCGGGAAGGGAAGTTCTGGGAAATTCTGGGAAGTTCTGGGAAGGGAAGTTCTGGGAAGGGAAGGGAAGTTCTGGGAAGTTCTGGGAAGGGAAGTTCTGGGAAGTTCCGGGAAGGGAAGTTCTGGGAAATTCTGGGAAGTTCTGGGAAGGGAAGTTCTGGGAAGNAAGGAAAGGAAAGGAAAGGAAAGGAAAGGAAAGGAAAGGAAAGGAAAGGAAAGGAAAGGAAAGGAAAGGAAAGGAAAGGAAAGGAAAGGAAAGGAAAGGAAAGGAAAGGAAAGGAAAGGAAAGGAAAGGAAAGGAAAGGAAAGGAAAGGAAAGGAAAGGAAAGGAAAGGAAAGGAAAGGAAAGGAAAGGAAAGGAAAGGAAAGGAAAGGAAAGGAAAGGTCTACCAAAACTAAATTGTATCTTTACTGATTAGTGGTCTGTTTTGCATCTCATTAATTTTTTTAAATTCATTTGAGGCTACCACAGGTATGAATTGACATGATGCAAAATCCCAGTGGGGAAGACACTTTTGGGATGAGATTTTTCAACAAACAAACAGATTTGAAAATTCATAGTCATTGTTCTTCCCATACTTTGTGCTCAAAGATAAAAATTGGACCCCTCATCAATCAGAGTGTAATTAATCATGGGAAAAAAGAATTATACATTTCAAAGGAATAAGTTTCTCTTTGCCATTGCATGAAAAACAGGATGGGTTGGATCTAAAAAGCATTGAATATTTCTTCCAAGTAGTGCAGGACAATGCTTATATTTGCCCTTGACTGCAGTAAAATTTTATCTGTAATCTTGTCCAGATTTTTATTCTTTTGTTTTGATAATGATGATGATTATGGAGTCATTCTCCAAAATGCCACTACAAATACATGCTCCAGTATAAGGCAATAGGTCAAAGGTAGTTACTTAAATTGGGAATGTGTTGAATGCGATGAATCTTTATTGACGATTACTCTAGGGATAGTGGAATTATTACTAGGGGCCACAACCCAGAATATATAATCTAATTGTTCTGAATTATTTTTACATAATATTGATATCACTCTTTAATCTTAATTTCCATATGTTGAAGTGACTACAGGATTTTATATACTTGTATTAAAATTTGTTTGTGCAGAGAAAAATTTGAAGTTGATTTTTAAAGTGATCAAAATGCACTTGTGTCTCATCTTGAAAGTGAAAAATTGAATGATTACAGGCTTTAGGCTTCTCAAATTCTCAAATGGCTAAACATTTAAAGGAAGAACAGGAGAGGAAAAGAAATTTTTGAAACAATTCAAATCACAAAAGCACATTGTGACAGACTGTGATGATGAGAAAATGATTCAAAGTGTTCCTCCTCACTCTGTGATTTTCACTTTCTATTTGCCAATCACTTTGTCCAGCATTTCTTGGTAGCTTCCACACTGAGAGAGGACTTTCAGATCAAAGTCCTGCTTTATCAACTTCAGCTATTGAAGCATATTATCTATAAATAAGGAATGATTTGAGAGACCTGGGAGGAGGTTTTAGTTTTTCAACATGAATTCAACAACAGAGACAGAAGATTTATCATCGTTCCATCAAACATGAAATATGAATTCAGAGCTGACTCAAAATTATCTTTTAACGGTGACATGAGGTCATCAAATTTAAACCCATTGATGTGCTCTATTTAAAACCCTTCCCTTCCCTTCCCTTCCCTTCCCTTCCCTTCGCTTCCCTTCCCTTCCCT
>VWZU01013844.1:48133-65319 GCA_013397095.1 Sterrhoptilus dennistouni
CCTTCCCTTCCCTTCCCTGTTGAGTGGTGTAAAGAAGGAAACTTTGGAGAGCACAAATAGATTGAAGTGTTGTGAATAGGAAGCAATAAGATATTATATATGAACTTATATGTTATAAATCAGTTCAAATTGAAGAAAAAACCTGATGGTTATGCATCATTTCTTTCACATCTGGGGTATTTTTTTTTCTGACTAAGGCACTATAGTTCAACCATCTCTGTGACATTCTCACTTCTGACAGGATTTACATTTATTAGATTTATGTTGACTTAATGTCAAACCAGTACAGATGAATATACTGGAGATAGTAATAAAGACATAGTGCTCAGCACAAAGGACAGGTAAAATATTGATGATGATTTGTATGTCATTGCGACTGAAGGTATTCAAAGGATACTTTTGATATCTTCCACTGGGAGTGGGTTTACTTTACACAGCAATAACTTTATTAATTATGTTTATTAGATTAGTGGATCCCATACAGCTGCCATGGGATAAATGAACATTCACTTATGACTTTTTTACTTTACTGGGAGGAAAAATGACGGGAGGTTTATTGTTGATAAGGTAATTTAGAGTGGAACTGCATTGCACAGCACTGGTATCAATTTACTGATATTTTAAGTGTTTCTAATAAAATGTTAATCTTGGAGTTATTTCCCTTAGAATATCATATAAGGTAAGCAGGGAGTAAGTGTTGCCTCTGTTTCCATCACTGGCTATGAGTTATTTTAAAGGTGATATTTTGCATGGGAGTAAGTGAAGAGTTGCAAAATAATAGTATTTTTCCTTAGTTTGCAAATGTCTGAAGGCAGTTCTTATTAGTTCTGGATTCTTTTGAACCTCCGTCATTAGGAACAGCTCACAACTTTAACTCAGCCATTGGTCAGATGTGATGGAACATCAAAAAAATCAAATGGAAATACATGAAAAACACATGTTTAAAAAAAGCACCCACATGTGCAACAAACTCCTTAAACGGTGCTCATCATTGCTTATGTAAATCCAAATTAAACTTACATTTTTTATGTATTTGCATTGCACTATAATATTCAAATCTGGTGGTAAAAAATTGATAAAAAATAAAAATTTTAATAAAGCAGTACATTTAACACACACTCTAGTAATTTAGAAATTCAGTTTTTATTGACTTTGGGTTTCTACTTCCTCTTTTTTCCCTAGCTGAAATTTGAAAAGGGCACTTTTGACCTTTCTTTTGTGTCCATTCAACACTTCTCTGTAAATTAGTTGCATATGTACATTTCTGTGTGCTTTTTGCATGTTGATGACAGAATGTAAATGTGAGAGAGTTCTCTCATGTTTTCATGAGGATGAGTTTTAGAAATGCAGCCTTGGTACAGGAAATGTATTTGACTGCAAGCTGTTCAATTTATTTATACGCAACTTGGAGGAAATGCTTTTAAAATCAGATGTTGATTCTGTATTAAAAAATTGTGCAAAAAATACTGATAACTTATTTTCTCAATTTACTTTGGAGATACTTGCTTATTTACTTTATTCAGTCTTCTGTAAGGTATATCTTTTATTGTGCCGATAGGTGAGCAGAAAAGGGTAATCTTCACATCATTTGCAAAATTAAAACCTGCGTCCTGAAAATTCTTTGTCTTGTTCTTTTTCTTTCCCCTCTACAGCTGGAAGAAAATATCCTTGGTTTTATGATCTAACTGAAATTTAAAACTATAATCTTGGAATCTGTGATTTGGACTCCTTTTTTGGGGATGTGGAAGTGCTGCAGGATCTGTGTTGCAGTGTTGCTCTCTCCCCTTGCTCTGCTCCTCCCAAATGTTTGGAAAGCAAGAATGCAGAGAGCTTTAAGACTTACTGTGATTTTGAACATCTCAAGCTCTACAAAGTTTCCATGAAAATACATATCACTATTAGAAAGCTCTATGAATTTCCCATGAAAATACATATCATTATTAGATTTTTTGCTATTATAAAATTATCTTTCCCCTTAGTTCACTTAAAGGAATATAAAAAGTAATGTTTTAACCACAAAGTCATGTGGTCAGTTATTAGAGAAGAGTAGTCTAAGCATCAGATACACATACATTCTGATGTTTATTCTAATTTTTTGTTTTATTACAAGATTTTTTTCACATTCATCTGAAAAAATTGTTTTATACCTTTAGAAACATTTCAAGAGTAGGTGTTATAGTTCAAGTATGCAAAACCTGTCAGTGAAGAGTGCAGGACAGAGGAGCTAACTGAAGTTGTTTGAATGAAATTCATTTGCAGACATAAAAGGTGCCAGAGATGTCCCCTGCAGTTCTTTGTGGGATTAAATCAATGCAAGTTAGCATGCTGTATGTTCACTGATGGCAATAGAATGTTATTTCTTTCTGGATGTGTCTGTGTTATGTGAGACTGCCAGACAGCAAGAAAATCCTACTATATTCTCTGTTTTGTGTTAAAAAGAATTTAAAATATTAACTTAAACGTTAAACTTCCAGAAAGAAAATCGAGGTTGAAAAAATGGCGATAATATTTTATAGAAATTTATAATAAAAACTTGATCATGCAAAATTTTAGTCAGGATTTCTTTGTTTGCCAAGTCCAAATGATATTTAGCAATAAGGGAGAAAATAATTTGATTTACATTATGGTTTTTTTGTGTTACATGAAACTGGAGATCTCATAAGTGTTTTAAAATGAAAT
Source organism: Sterrhoptilus dennistouni (assembly GCA_013397095.1). Classification (NCBI taxonomy): domain Eukaryota; kingdom Metazoa; phylum Chordata; class Aves; order Passeriformes; family Zosteropidae; genus Sterrhoptilus; species Sterrhoptilus dennistouni. The sequence continues at coordinate 50,813 of VWZU01013844.1, forward strand.
TACTACTTTTTTTTCCTCCAGAGGAAATAGATGCAAAAAAGGGAATAGGGAAAAAAAGGGGTAATTTCTTTTTAAGACTAAACCAAATTCATTGTATACTTAAAAAAGATTAAACAAAGACATTTTACTTCTTTTGCAGCTGCTAATTCATCACATCTTATCTTTATACACAAGCTTTGACTATAAAAATAGTAATTTCCTTTATCTATCATGTCATATTTTAAGACATGCTAAAAATAACACAATGAAAGACAGGATATTGCCACAGTTGAAAATATCTTGTGTTTTCAGCATTTGGATTATATTAACCTTGTGGTCTCCTTTCATTGGAAAGGTGTCATGTTGGTCTCCCTAACCTCGGAGCTGTGTTAGAAGAACTGCATCCAAGCTTGGTTACCAGAATAATGTAAATAATACTTCATGTACTTGGAATTTCTTATTGCAATTGCTGTTACTTCGTAAGTCCACTAGTTTGGGGTTTTTATTGTGATACTGAGCACTGATTGATTTGAACTAGAAAAGTCCCTGTGTTTCACTCTGAACTGTTTATTGCTATGCTATATATTTTTTAAAATTTACTATGATTTAATAATTTTTAAAAATATGAATGCATTGTAGAAACAACCTTATGTAAAAGTCCTGAGATTAACTGTATTATTATGAAACAAAACCAGAGCAGAAATACTTTGTATACAGAAAGAAAACTTGTAGAAAAACAAGACTTCCTTCTTGATTATGTTCTGAAAATCATCCTGAATAGTGCTGGCTGTGAGTCTGTATCAGCAGAGGGGGTGAACACATTGTTACACATTTGCTCACAACCTCAGCTGTGAATTTGCTGACAGTCACCTCACAGAAATCATTTACAGACGGCTGTCTGTTAGAGCTCTCTGTTGCACATCTCTGAAAGGCAACCAGGGATTTCTTGCAGCTTCATCAGACACAATGGAGGTTTGCACTTTTGTCTCTGACTCCAAAGATTATTAAGGCTTCTCTGTGCATCCACTTAAAAATCAATTTTCCTTTGTGTTAATTTAATGCAATTCTGTAGGTAACAGATACTTAAGTGAATTTGAATTTTTTTTCCTAGTGCATCACTAGTATGGAGTAAATTTGTGTTGTCTCTGTGCAATTGTCCATGGTGTTTATAATGCCATGGTCATGGGTTTGACCCCATATGGGACATTCATTTCAGATTCAGACTCAATTATCCTTGTGGGTCCCTTCCAACTCAGCATATTCTATGATTCTGAGAATCTCTTGCAAGAAAGTTAGCTATAATTTGCTATGCTGTGCATAAAGGAGGAGGTAGACATGCCCAAAATGTGAGCCAGACCTCTGAACAAAAAGATACAACTTGAGAAATATAGAAGTAAAACATAGCAGTGAAGAATTGTAGATCCAACAGAGCCTGTTTAGTGCTTAAGTGCTGCCAGAATATGTTCAGCAGCAATCTCGGACAGAAATAAACAGACAGTGGATTAAAAATATGCTGTATGATACCACTCTAGGAAACTACATAAAAATTAAGCAATTAATTTATTGCAAAGCAATTTTTTGTTCCCTTTTATTTGATAACATGATTTAGCATAAAAATGGCAAGACTTCTAGCAGACATTTATGAAACATTGTGATCTACTGTTCTGCTTGAAGGAAAGAAAATGAGACTAAAAATTGACTTTGATCTGGAAGATGGATTAAGCACTCATTGCATGATTTTTGTAAGAAACTAGAAAAGGAGAGAAAAATATCCCATCCTTTAAACCTCTAAAAAGTTAAGAGTATCTGAAATTATTTTGTATCATACTTCACATATCACACACTTCAAAGAACTTTTTATATTGTAAAGCACTGCAGGTTGCTCTGTAGCTCCTCATTTCAAACTGTTCTTTCACAGTCAGGCCTAACTTATTCACACTGTATTTAATGACACATGATGCCTTTATGCATAGATGCTAACAGATTGGAAATTGTAAACACACACTAAAGAGATACAGGTAGATGCCATAATCTAAACAGAATTTGTTTTTATGTAATTAGGATCATGTATTATTTGGATTATCTTTGATCCCAACATATTCTGATATGACAGATACATATTACTGTGATTCCTCTAGTGATGCTCACTGTCGCTTTCTTGTTAGCTTTAATAGCAAAACAACTGGACAGGCTAAATTGAAATGATTTATCCTCTCAGAACATCATAGTCAAAACATATTGTCACAGTAACAGGTTAGACTTTCTCCTGTATCCACACCAGATTTTTTCTTGGAACCATTTCATGCTGCATGGTGTCACTGATACATAAAGCATAGTAATGCTTTACAGAATGACTTCCATGAGGTCACTTTCTCTGCCCTGCACTCTGTCTTCTGCCTCCTCCCCCCTTCTTCAGCTAAACAAGAACAAGTGTTATTTTTCCTGTATGGTCTCATCCCATTCCTGCTTAAAGACTCTTCTTTAATAGTTGAGCTAACACTCTAAGTGAGCAGATGATATCGTTCTTTGTCTGTGACATAGTTTATCTGGAAAATAAAAGACTGTTCTCTGTGTTCACTGAAGGGGCAGAAACGTATTGCTTGAAGATTGAGAGGAAAGTGCAGAATCTGAGAACAAACTCTTTCACCTCTTTTAGTTTTGAATCCTATCTGTGTTTATAGTTCTTCTTTACTGAAGTTTGTGGGATTTAATTAATGCATATACTAACTGCATGCGTTACATAGAAGTGACTTTCTGTGATGACTTCTAGCTGCATCAGTGATATAAAAATTAACCCATGTTGAATCAGTTTCTAAAGGAGGACTCCTATCCTGGAGCAGGGGAAGAGTCTGAGAAGTCATAAAACTTGGAAGAGAGGGAAGAGGAGCTCAGGAAATCAGAGCAGAAACTCCCCTTCTACCCATGATGAAATCCATGGTGAGACAGGCTGTCCTGCAGCTCACATGTGTTAATGGAGGAGATTGTAATGAAAATGTCTTTAAATTGTTGTAACCTATGTTTTGAGTTGCATATCATGAAAACTGCTACAGCAGGAAACCCTTGCTGGAGTGAGACTAAGAGCAAAGGGAAAAGCTGATTGCAATATTAAATCCTGTATCCTGGCCCAAAGGGATCAGAGATGAGGGAATGTAATGAAAGGAAGAATATAATAGGAATACATCTAACTTGTTGTAAGCCACGATTTGAGTTGCATGTTACAGGATAGGTTTTACAGAACAGCCTGAACCAGTGGAGGAGAAGACTTACAAAAAGCAATGCAAATTACAGCAATGACCTGAGATGGCCTCGTTACCCAGGAATCCAAGAAACACACCACCTCTCCCATCTTGAGAGACCACTTAAACAGGAGCCCAAAGCCATGGACTAAATTAACTCAAAAGACATTTTGTGAACATTTGTGGATATTTTACAGATATTTTACAGGGATGGTCCATAGGTCCAAGGTAGTGATCTGTGTATTGTATGAAAGAACAGGAAGAGAGAACATGGTTAATGATGGTGTATTTAATAGTGTGGGATCTGATCATAACATAAATGTTATGGAATAAGAGTGAGATAAAATTATGGTTTCATCTGTGTAGAGTTAATTTTCTTCACAGTAACTAGTACAGGGCTGGGTTTTGGACTTTTGCTGAAAGCAGTATTGATTGAACAGAGATGTTTTCATTACTGCTGAGCAGGGCTTACACAGAGCTAAGGCCTTTTCTGCTCCTTGCCCACCCCACTAGTGACCAGGCTGGGAGTGCACAATCTGTGGGAGGGAACACAGCCAGGACAGCTGACCACAACTGACCAAAGGAATATTCCAGACCATATGATTCATATGTAGCTTATAAAGCTGTAGGGATAAGAAAGAAGGAAAGAGGAGGGAGAGTTTTGGAGTGATGGTGTTTGTCTTTCCAAGTAAGCACTATGCATGATGGGGCCCTGCTCTCCTGGAGATGGCTGAACACTTGCCTGACTGTGGGAAGCAGTGAAAAAATTCCTTTTTTTGCTTCACTTTTGTGAATAGTTTTCGCTTTCTTTTTTTAACTGTCTTTATCTCAACTCAAGGGTTTTCTCAGTTTTACTCTTCTGATTCTCTCCCCAGTCCCACTGAAGAAGATGGAGTGAGTACCTGTGTGGTATTTGGTTGCTGGCTTGGGATAAATCATGACATGGGAAAAATATTTATTGCTGTGATGTAAGACAGATGAATGTGATTTCTGAATGCTTGAGAAAAGTGCTGATGAATTGCAAGAGGTACATTTCAGATGTAATGAATGTAGCTAAGCCATATCTTAGTGTTTCACTGTGGTTATCTCAGTCCAGATCCTGATGGGGAGGTTGCTTTTCAGGGGTCCCAACTTCAGTGACTACCAAGGCTCTTGATTATGATGAACAGGAGACACAGTGTTTGTCCTACCTAAGATTAAGGTATTTAGGAATTAGGTATCCTGAAGTTCAGCACTGCAGGCTCCTACTTTTGGAGGTTTCAGACTGGAACATTAGTGAAACTGAATGTATGTGCAACTCTACAGACAACTGTGTATGACAGCAATTATTGTTCAAAATCAGATGGTTAAGTGCTAAAAAGAAATAGTTTGAGCATGATAAACATAATATTGCAGCACAAACTACCTCTGAATCTGAACCCATTTAAACCACTCAGGATACTTCTGTGCTTTAAAGTTGTTGAAAGATGATGACCTTGTTTAGTTTAATTACTTTCTATTCAGCAGCTTACTTTTGCTTGTGGACAGAAGATATTTTGGTTTTTATTTATGCTTTCCTTTTTCATGGCAGCCATTTACTAATTTCAAATGTTTACCTATAATTGTGCCCAGAAGGAAATATACCCAGCTAATTGCTAGTAGTGTTTGCAATGCCTGATTAACTTATAATAATATATTAGTAAGGCCATCATTTAATATTAGAATTGACATAAGGAAAGAAGAATGGGTGATGTAATTTTAGTAAAAGCCTAATTATATACAAATGGAATGGAAGGACAATGTGAGTAGCATTTATTCATTGTATGTCTTCTGCAAGGAGAGACTAAACTCTGCTTGATTTTCTGCTGTGTGGTTTCATTCAGGTCTGGGCTAACATGGTACACAAAGTAGAAGTTACACAAAGAAAAGGTTACACAAAGTAAAGGTAGTACACTAGTGTAAATTTGGTTTGGTATGTGAAATGGAACAAAAATGTCATGATGCCTAAGTAATTATTTTGTGTGTTTATTTTCATAAAACATAATTATTCAACTATTAATAGTTAATGGGGCTACTATTAATAGAAGTAAAGCAGTGTTTATGTACTGGCAGCATGAGGGAATTGTTAAATATTTTGACTGAACTCAAGCTTTCCTGTAGAAATTAGTAAGAAGGAGGAAGGTGAAAATTCTAGTAACTAAATGTAATGTGCAGTAACATATTTTAAATAGAGGCTGTGTGTTTGGTGCGATTACAATTTGTATTTTATTTACAATGTTATGCTACAATACTGGTTTTTTTTCTGCTGTGTCTTGCCTTAGAGATAAAAAAGACCTTTTCATTACAAAGTGGAAAATTTTCTGAATCATAACGTAATTCAATTGAATTGCAGGAAAGAAAAATACATTAGCTTTTCAATAATCAATTCAAAATTTTGTTCAATTTGGGAATAAACGGTCCTCTAAAAAAGCTTCTATGCCCCTCTGAGTATTGTATGTACTATATGGGTAATGTGATAATTAATTGATTTGTTTTTCTTAGTTTCAGCAAAGCAATTATGTTGGAAAACCAGTCTGGTAAGTGCTCATGAACTGTAGGCTAGTATAAATCATTCAGCAGTCTGATAAGGAATATTTTGTAGGAACCTATCAGGTGAGATTATGCAAACTTACAGGTCATAATTTTTCTTAAATTATGCAAAGCCTCACACTGTAGCAAGTCAAAGAAACTTTCCTAGAAATAATGGCTTGCTGTATAGAAATAAATCAGAATTTGATTTCCATCCAGCAAAATTTTGCACCCAGATAAAGAAATTGAGCACAAATAAAAAGTTACTTCCCCCCTGCACCCCTTGATTAATGGGGTATTCTGACTGAACACTTCACAAAATATTTCTGCATTACAAAACAAGCTCTTTTTTCTGTGAAATTTTGAAAGGTTCAGTATTATAATCTGAGACTGGGAATATGCATTCCTCAATGATATAAATCAGAGGTGGTTTATCTGAAGGCACAGGTTCATTCATGTTGTAATATCAAACCTGTGATTTTTCAATTACACCATAGTTTTAACTTTACTTTCAAGAATTAAAAACCAGAAATTAGTTAAGTGCTCTTTGCAGTGTTTCCTCACTTTGGATGATGTGTTACCTCCATGGAAGGAAGCACTCTTCTGAGCATTAGTAAAATTAGTGTAGTTTTATGACCAGCATGGAAGACTTGATAATTCATTCTTTATATTTCAGAACTGATTCCACCTTCTAGTACTGCCATAGCCAACAAACTTGCTGACAATTCTGGATGGGAAGCCCAGTAGTCAATAAGCAGTCAGGGAAAACACTTGTTTCCAGCAGATGATTCCTTTGCATCTGGCAGCAGACATGTTGGTGAGGAGGAAAGCAGAGGTTGGTAGGACATCTTTTCAGTGTTTAGCAGCAGAAAAAATTTAATGCTACTTCAGGCTGTTACCTTTCTTGGGTTAAATCTGTGGTGACACCTATGCAGAGAGGTCTGTGTGAAAAACCATGGTGGTGATGTACAACTCACAGCAAAGTATCTCAGCAGACAATCCATGCAATTGATATTTACAGTAATCACCAAGCATTATTATCAGTTCATAATGAACTACTAATCATATTAAAGAGTCCACAGTTGCTTATTCTGTGCTTGTCTCACAGTTCGTGAAGAAATGACGCCTCAAACTATAATAGTCAGATGATCTCAGGATGCAAGAATCCTTCAGATGTTTCCAGAGCCCTCTTAAAACATACTTGCATTTGACAAAAGTAGGAAAAACCAATTTCCATCCCCTTTATATGAACAGGAATTCCTTGTAAAAGGAATTCAGCTGTCCAAGTAAGGGTACACTTCAGTGACTCAGATCAAATTAGTGGTTTATGTGGTTTCCTTTGAGTATATTTGCTGTAGTAACATCTAAAAACCCAGCTGTTTGAGTTTGTGCATGAGATAAATCAACTTCTTTACATTTCAAATATATTTCTGATTCCAGCTCACTCACATCCTTGTTATGTGAACTTTAGAAAGCATTTCATGTCATTTCTTACCCTTCATTCAGACTCCTTTATTCTTTCCTCTCCCTCTACCCAAGCATATGGCATTCAAATATGTGCCTTTGGCCACTTTTTTTTAGTGGTAAAAAGAATTATTTTGATGAACCAGTCAAGAAAAATACCTGTACATTTTGCAATAACTCTATGGGCTAGAAGTACTTAATGAAATTCAACTACAGCTTCTCACGGATTTTCTTTATTTCTGCTAGCTGATGTTTTCCAGGCTGCTTGCTGTATTAAAAACATGTGCTTGCAATGCTAGTAGTCTGCACTTAGTTCCAGGAAAACTGAAAACAAATGTGAGAAAGATGACTTGGCATTCCGTAGCTTCTATGTGGGACAAAATGGTGAATGGTTGTGTGTGAGCTTAGTATAAAAGTTAGTTCCTGCATTCATTTTATAGCAAGGAAACAGTTACTGAATATTTTCTATACCAACATAACAGAATAATAAGTGTGCTGTGTTTAATTGACTGAAGGTCTTTAAAAGTGCTTTGTGGCTGGTAGGAAGTTTTATTCTTGATTCCACTGTTCCCCCATGCAACCTATTTTTAAGGACACAATAATGCACTCCAACTCTGTAGTCTGGAGCCACATGCCTAACTCCACCACCCTCAGAAGTAAAGCAAACAAGTTTGGGTATCAGTAGGAGGGGAAATAATGTCTTAAACTTTTGTCAGAATTTCTGTCACAAACATGAAAAGATGAAAGCTGATTTTGATGATTGCAAGCTAGTGGAATATCTTCACGTACAGAATAAACCATGTGTTTTTAGTAACAAATCAGGGCCAGATTTTCCAGGGAGTATTTGCAGACTGTGCTCACCAAAAGAATTCATGAGTCCTTCTTCTTTAAAGCTTTTTCCTTCCCTAAGCCACAGTCATGTTACAACTTATAATATTCTGGGGAAAAAAAAATGTTCACATGGGGAATAGAGAAAGGAAAACATGATTATCATCAGAAGTTGTCAGAAATGAGAATACTCACACTCAAAATCAAAACAAAAGCTTTCTACTAAAAAAGGTAATGCATATATTTTCTTATGTAAGAAGGCAATATTTTTAAACTATGGTTTTTTTAGGCCTGCATTACTCCTACACAGATTTTTGCTTTCCTAAATTGCTCTGAATATTTAAAAGATAATTCTAAATACGGTTGCATGAACTTAAAATTCAGGCCTTCTGATAGCAGTCTGTAAACACCAGTTCTTCCCTCTGTAGGATTAGCATTATTCTCTGTACCATAGGTTTGTGTTTTATTGATATTAGAGCATCTATCCTACAGGTATATGTAATTTTACATATATTTTAGGAAATAACAAATTCTATTGGCTGTAAGGAAAAAAACCCCACTAATTCAGGGTAAGCACTTAATTTTCATTTAGAAAACCCTGATCATCAAACTGTGAACTCATCTTTTCTCCTCAGAATAACCCAATAATCCAAACTGCATCAATGCTTTGTCTGTCTCCTGTTTTCCAAGTTGTCTTAGTGTAGGGCCAGTTAAGCCACACTTCCATTTCAGCAGCTATGTCTTGCTTAAGAAGTTCAGTTCTCCTCTAATACACATTATTTTTTCCACTGACACTGTCAGTGTCCCTTCACCCAGAGTGACTCATAGCATGATATTTTCTTGGCCGTAAGGGGTGTAGGGTCTTCATTCCCCCAGCTGTGCTTTTCAATTGTAGGTTTACTGGTACAGGAGAGTGTGCATAATTACAATTGCAACCAAGGCAGTTAACCAAATCTTTCTTTCTGCTTCCCTTAGAAAGGCCTTGATAAAAGTATGGAAATTTGAGTTCTAAATTACCATCCAAATTTGAATTTTTCTTCTACACTCTGCCTTGGGTAGATGGAGAAGTCCTCTGCCCTCGAGTCATAAAAAGCCTATCAGAAGTGCACACAATTTTCTTTCATTACTTTCACCTTCTCAGGGTGTTGGTACCTTGAACCAATTGAGGAGCTGACTTCTCCTGACAACTGACTGGTGAATACTTAGGCAGGTTTCCTATGACAGCTGTGCTGCAGGCTTAAAAACACATGGGAGCCCTAAGCTTTGTGTTTCATGGTGCTGGCAATGCAGTCTAGAATGAGCTCAGCTCCACACTACGAACAGTATTCATCTGAACAACATTTTTATTTTGCGAACAACTTGAATAATTTTGTTCAACCAACCTGACAAAAGTCTGTGTTAGAGGCTCTACTTTCAGAAGTAAACATCAAAATCTTTTCAGACAAAAATGCCAGCATGAACAGCATGGTTTCTATTTGGCTGTTGAGATGCAGTATTAAAAGATATATTATATGTATTAACAAATTGTGCAAATCTAGAACTTTGCATTTTCTAATAAAATTAAAATTAAAAAGTATAGGTTGGTAAATAGCAATGTTTCAATTTTCATTTAATGTGCTGTAAGTGTTTTGTTGTTGAATGAAGCGCTCTGATAGACTTTCACTGATGTTGCAGTAAATATCACTATAACTGATATGCATTCCTGAAAAGTATTTTGTGAGAACAAGATAGGTTATTGACTGGTATTGTATAGAACTTGCATTTGTGAGCTGACTCACTGCAAGACCTGAAACATTAATGAAGCGCTTCCCTTGTATGCAGTTCAGTAGCTGTGCAAAATTTTGTCTGTGAGCCCTACCACTGAGAGTCCTGGTTGTAGAAATCACATAATCAAATTTGGTTTCAGGGAATCATAATAAATCTAATCTGAACTAAAAACCTCAGAGAGAATATACGGTAGATGCTATGTGCTCATGTGAATCAGAATCTTTGTGATAGATATCATAAAAGCAAAGGAAAAAGAACTTGGATTACTTTTAGTAAAACAGTCCAAAATATGCAGTTTAACTTGACCCTGATTTTTCTGGATTTCACAGAGCCTTATAAGAACAGAGAGGCAGCCCAAGAATCATATGAATACAGAATGTAGCTATAATCAGACCACATATATGAAGGCAGGAGGATTAGCTCAAGGCAGTCACACAGGATGGAAGGATAGCCTGCTTGAGCAGTTCATATCTGAAATTCAAAGCAGACTTGAGAGAAAAATGAATAAAGCAGAGATCACTGAACTTAAAGTGAACCAAAATAAATGAGATTCATATGTCTTTAAGAGCCAGCTGATGAAATCTTTAAATACATGACTATTCTTTCAAATGCAAGTGCAGCTGTGACTGTTTAGGAGCATGTGGTTTTGCTAGCTAGCAAGTACTTTGTGCAATGATTGATCTCTACAAATTAATTTGCTAAGAGAAACAAATAATGGAGTAAGTGTTCCCATTTCTCAGGACACAGCCAGTTTTTCCCTGTTGGCTGCTGCCTGAGTCCCTTTCCAATGAATCAGCACAAGACTAAAGTTAGTGTTATAATTAGGTGATTACAATCTTTAGCTGTTTAATTAAATATGACTTTGTGCAAATATTTTTTCACCAGGCTGTTGAGACTTGCTAGGTACACATTTTTAGAAGCAGCATGTAAAGTTGGGAAATGATAGCCTTTGATCTTTGAGATTTTCTGTTCTTTGAAGTTTTTTTTCTGAAGTCAATGCAATACAAGTGTTAATTTAATACATCAGAGTGGAAAAATAATCTTAAGTCAGAGAGTATTAACATACAAAACCTGCTAGCTTTTCATGTGTCTCTTAAATTTAGTAATCCTCCCTTTTCTAAAAAAAGCTCTCCTTGGAGATTTTTTTTTCTGAACTATTAGCAACTCCACAGTAAGCTTTTTTTTAACCTATGTGCTTTAGCTTAGTCTCCTTTCATTCTCCATTTGTTTTTAACCTTTTAGTCTGCTTTGAAAGATATGTTTTATTCCATACTTAGGAACATTTTTGAAAGTGGAAATGTCTATTTGTTAAAAGTTCCTTATGTTACTGATTGCCACTCCTCTTCTTATCCTGATGTTTCTTCTCTGAGACCTCTATTGCCACCTCTATTGCCAAGATTCCAGAGCTTCTCATGGTGTTTTCAATGATCATTTTCAGAAATGCTGGTATGAATCTAGCAAGTATTATTTCCAATGTATGAAACATGGAAGCAAGACCTCTGAATGTAGGGTTTCCAAAGTCACGAGTCAAGAACCTCAGAAATATTTCACTTATTTTTAAATCTCTCTATATTTGTGACCTTAAATGCCTTATGTATATACTTGATTTTTCTAGAAATATCTTTCATCTTCTCTTAATTATATATGGTAATACTCAAGTATTTTTTTAAAAAATATAAGTTTCTGGGGTACCTCTTGAGCATGGAAAGCTTGCTTTCAAGGGATATGTTTATTTAGTCAGGATTTTGAAAGGGCCTGTGGACTTGGGAGGAGGATGCAACCTACTGTGTAAAGGAAATACTGGGTGTACTCCATAATAAAGAGGTGTTAGGGACAAAGATATTTTTATAGTTATTTTCTCCAATTCAGATGTTAGAGATTAATAATTTGTAATGTGGGGAGAACAGAGTTAAGAAAATGCATTTTTTGGATGGCAGGGAGACATAATACGGAGTGTTTCACTTTTAAGGGGATTTCAAAAATATATTTTTCTTCCTACATAATGCTTTTAATTTTTAATGCTTCACTTTGAAACTATGTCTTGCTGGAACAAAAAAATTACTTTCTCAGAGCTTAGAACAAATGACTGCTGCCTAATGTGATTCAGCAGGCTGCAGTACCAAAATAGATCCTCTTGCAGTTTTCTGTTACTGTCTTTCCAGCAGACAAGTCTCTGTCTTCATGGCACAAGGCATTACACCTCTGTTTCAAGGAAAAATCCACACTGCTTAGGCTGAAAGGATGTGCTTTCCTAGATATGTTTATCTAACCATAACAAACCAGCTGCATTTGGAAAAATGTGGCCCTCTAGAGCTAGTGGCAACAACTGTTGATTAACAGTAAGTGTTCAATAGACTGTGATACATTCTTTTTCACTTCAGAACAGTAGTGTCTAAGTTTCAGTGTAAATATGATTGAGCTATTGCTAACAAGAGAAATCCTACCTCTTTTATAGGAAGTGCCCTGTGGTTGTTCACTGAGTTTTTTCCTTCAGAACATGGGGGATTTTTTCAGATATAGACAGAATTATTTGAGTTTTCCCAGTTGTACTCTATGTTTGTTACATTTTTTTAAATTTATTTCCCCTGAGTGATGGTGAAGAGTGTTATCCCTTTGTTTTGTAAACTGTATTTCCTGTTCTTGCATGAAAATCATGCCTGGATTTGAAAGTTAACCAACTCTTTACTCGTCAACAAATACTTGTTTCTTTACTCTTAAAGAAAACAGGTTAATGAATTGACAGACAGAACATATTGGCAGAAACAGTTCCCTAAATCTGATTAAATTACTGTGTTTTGCCATGTAAGTGTTGCTAAAAGTATTACGTTTTCTGAGTGAGTGCACCAGTGTTATAAACTAACTTTAGGCACTTTCCACATATTTTCATATGAAATGGCAATAAAATCTGTGCAACTGAAGAAGTGAAGGGTTTGAAAACAAAAAGGGATGAAATAAGAAAGAGAGAGAGAGAGGCAGAAAAATCTTTAATTCACCAATTACTTGTATATTCGGGAGCATAGTGGTTATGAATGTGTGAAACAACTTCCAGAAATGGTGTCCTACTAGCAAGGCTATTCCTGTCCTGAGATGCCTGACTTTCTGCTGTACTGAAATGCCATTTTGCATCTGAATTAAGCTTTCTGAGTGGAAACTCACTCACAGCTGGATTATTTTAAAAAATCTTTTTTTTTAGACAAAGTATTATGTTTCTGAAGTAGAAAATTGCACAACTACTACCTGAATAGCTTTACTAACCTGAATTTAAAAATTACTGACCTCATGCATAGGCTTTTTTCACCCACATTGGTATCTGCATATTTACAAGAGAAGATTATGTTCACATTTAATGCTCCATCACGAGATTTTTCAGTCTGCTGACATTTACTACATATTATTAGATGCAATTTTATTGACTACTGCTTGGACAATTAGGAAGCAGTGGGATCCTGATAACTTGGTGTTTCTGGTATTCACAGTACCTGCATTAGCTTGGTTGGTATCTAGGAATGTGGCTAGCAGGACACAACTGGCTATAATGCAATTATGTGAGGTAGGCTTTTTTATTTTCTTGATTACCATTTTTTTTAACTTGCGTAAATAGTTATATGAGATTAAGAGTGAGGTCATAACAATTCATGCATCTATTTTTTCTGTTATTTGCAATGTCTCTATATATTCTGTTTCATCTATTCTTGCGCATTTCACTTTTTCCTGGCTAGTATGGAAATTTCCCCAAGACTGACTTGCAGCTTCTGTAAGTTAGCCACTCTACACAGCACTAAAAGATTCAGACAGCTTTAATTTTAGCTCATATACTATTTTTAAAATGTTTAAAATGTTTAATACTGAATGTTTTATGAATTGAATGGATTTGATATAAAAGTCTTTCAACCATGACAGAGAAAGGGTGATTGGCTGGGTAAAAATAGATAACTGAAATTTGTTTCATTATTCTTCGAATCTTTTGCAATGATAGTTTAGTGAAGTTCAAAAGACAAAGAGCACAATTTTATTCATAAACGAAGGATTGTCCCCTTTCAATAATCACCTTTTCCCTCCTAGTATATCTGTTGTGTAAAGAAAGTTTTTTTTTCTCTTCTATTTGGGAGAAATAGAATAGAGATTGCCTCAACAAGGTGTTTTCCAGACATTAGGGTAGGAAGATAAAATTTTCTTTTCTGCATGAATAATGCCCTTAAATGACAGCATGTGAACCTGGTCACTTCTGAAAAATAGTTATATAGTCTGACATGTTGATTTCTGACTTTTTATTCACTTGTAGGTTCCTACTACTACTTCTGATGCTCACAGCTTTCTGAGATAAGACTACAGGGATTGCATATAAGACACTGGAACTAAGTAGAAGAGTGCTTTTCTGGTTGGCATTTGAAGGCTAAAATAAATACTATAAAATAATATAAAATTATGCTGATATATATATGAAATGGCACCAAACATACCTGATGAATTTTAAAGGGTTCTTCATATCTAAGCTTTTATTTATCTAGTGCCTTGCTCTTTAATTTATATGTTTTGATTGACAGTAAAGTTAATAGTTAGATGGCAGCAAAATTTTTGGTGCCCTTTGTTATTCATCCAGAAGTAGCTCTGTACTTTGGACCATACTGCAGGAAGAAAAATTCCTGAGCCATGAGGATGAACCACAAAGTTCCTGGATCCTATCCA
>VWZU01013844.1:65645-136368 GCA_013397095.1 Sterrhoptilus dennistouni
TATATAGTGGAAATGTGTGATGGAGAGGCCCAGAGCATCACCTGACTTTAACTGAACAGTTTGCTGCTCAGCAGAGACTGATAATCTCCTGGGATCCATAGCAGTCAAAAGTGCTAAGGGTAGGAATAGGTAAAGAAGTACTAGCATAGTGCTAAATTAGATCCACTAAAAGCTCATATATATCAGCAATTTTAATGATTACTTTGGGCTTGAAATCATACAAATGCAGACATTTAGCTTTTCTTCTTTTTCTTCAGGCAGCACCTAGACAGATCAAGGTTTTTTCTGCCCTGCATTTGAGCAAGAACAAGATTGCATTGGTTTGCAATAGACAGTGCAAATGTAAACTTTGCTGGCAAAGACGAGGCTTTTTTTCTAGAGATATTCTTGTTAGCTGTGCTTATCTGAATGTGTTAGCAGTTGACTCATGGAGAAATACTTATTGTTGGCTGCAAAGTAGTTTTCAAAATTGAACATGTAACTCGTAAGGATTTTCTGCCTAAAGGCAAAGGTTGTAAAAACGTCTGTGAGCCCTGAAATCTTTTTACTGCCTCAAAATAGGAAGTCACTGAAATATTGATCTTGGATTTGCAGTCAGATTTCACTCTTTATAGAAATGGATTTCATTCCAGTTCAGAATCTCTCTACAGTATTACAGGATAGCCATACAAGAAAATTAAAGATTAAAATAATGGATTGTGAGTATTGCTGACTCTTCAGGTAGGATTAGGTCATTTAACAGTGTAACAGGTTAGAGAAAACCATGACGGCGCCTTGAAATGGAAAGCTGCATAAACATCTTGATTTATAAGAGAAAAAGACAACTCCTCTGGCAATATAATTTAAGATACATCAATAGTCCTTCATGTGTGGACAGATATCATGTATTCATATCTCCAAGGAGCTGCTTCATATCTCCAAGGAGGTGCACTCAGCAGAGGTTATCATTTCCTTGCACTTTCATTCCCTTCTAGATGAATCTTGATTCTCTGCAACAAATACTTCAAAGTACCTTTTTTTTTTTTTTTTTTNNNNTTTTTTTTTTTTTTTTTTTTTTTTTTTTTTTTTTTTTTTTTTTTTTTTTTTTTCTGGAGCGAGCCGGGTTTATAAGAGACTGATTTATGTTTAAGAGGTTATTTACAATTCTGTATCAATCTGGGTCCTGCAGCTCAGTCCCCAGCCTTTTAAGTATTGTAGTAGTATTGAATTCAAGATAAATTGTGACTGTTAAATATTGAAATACCATTGGAAAATGTAGAACTCCTCTAAATGCTCACATTTCCCAGCTGAAGTGCATCTACACCAATGGACATGTATGGCGGAACAAAAGAATCTGGAAGCTTGGTACAGCAGTAAATCTGTGGTGTAGCTGCCATCCTGGAGACATGATGTGATGACTTCCATATCTGGAGTTCTGCAATGGATGGTTATAAGCTCCTCATAATTGAGAGGTGAGGCAGGAGAGATGACTCTGTACATTAAGGAGATTTTTCACTGTGTGGGTTATGGAGATTAGGATAAATTTGAATCAAGGTATTGGATGGAAAAAACAGGTTCTGTTTGAGCTGGATTTGTGATAAAATGGTAAACTAGAGCTGTTTGTTCATATTATCTGTCATTAATGTGAGCCCTTTGCATTTACCTTGTGTAGACTTCTTACTAAGTAAGGCTCCGTGACATGGAATGAATTTCAACTAGAAAAATGCTGTCTGAAATGTATTCTCTGAAGACTACATAGACCAGAACTGCAAGATACAGAAGGACAGCAAAGCAGCATGGCCTTCTTAGATTTTTCTTTTCTTTGGGTTATGTGTTTGGTTTTTTCCCCCTATTATTTGTCTATGAAATTCCATATGTGAAATAGTTCATGTTTCAGTTTTTCAAGACTTCGCTGTTTCTCACTTTTAAAAATCCTTATGGAAATGACTTTAAATTAGGTTGCTGACTTTAGGTGGTGAATAATGAGTTTCATGTCTTGAAATACAGTTCTGTATAATAACTGTAAGTCTATTCATTTGGTTTGCCTAATTTTAGTTATAAATCTGATCAATAACATAAATAATATTTTGCTTTTGATCACTTCTATGTATTGACTCTTATGTATATATCTGAATGTCCTTTTTTTCAAAACACAGGATACTAATCCTACATGTTTATCATCTGGTATGCTTATAAATAAAATTGGCTGAAGGTAGATAGTCAAACAGCTCAGCTGAACATAGTCTGACTGTTGTTCACTCTGTGTTCTACTTCCGTGAACAAATTTCATATAAATAACAAGCCTGCAGCAACAGTACAGCGTGTATAAAACAAATCCAGAGTTACTATCCTTCAAGTTGTGACACATTTTTTCTGTTGTTCTTATTATGTGTGCCTGCTTCCGTGCTATACTCCTTGGATTGCATCAATGAAGGGCACAGTTCTTGTTGCCTTACCTCATTAGCATGCATTTATTTTTTGTTTTCTGTGTAATTACTGTCCCAAAACAGTACAAAATTACATTAGATGTTAGAATTCTACAAGGTGTCAAGATTAAAACTACAATTTATTTATTTTTCCACAGTAGCTGAGATTTTGATTGTCTGTCACCTGGATCTGCTCGATAAGCTGAATTATAAGGCTCCTCATGGCAAAGCAAATGATTTTTCAAGATCTTAAAAAGAGAAGGGATCTTCCTCCATTCTATTTATTTCTCAAATTTGTTTGCTTCGTGCATATAAATTCTGACTATGTGTGGTTTTAGAGAAATTAATTTTACCTTGGAAATTCTCAAGTTTGTGTCTGATTTTTTTTAAAGTACAGCTTGAATTGGTGTTTGAATGTCTACTTTTGGATCAAAGGCAGACATTTGAATTTGAAACTTATAAATGTATTGGGAAGCATGTTATCACAAACATTTGGAAATTGTTTATATGATTGGAAAAGACCACAAGTTTTGATATGATCTTTGGGGTGGAGGAGGTTGGGGTACAGTCATGTTCTGATGTAGCTGCTTTATAGTGTCATAGCTGTAGAAGAAGAGTAAAATCATCATAAAAAAACAAGAAGTCTTTTTTTGTCAGAAAATTGAGAATTGTACCCATAGACAATGGAAAGAATATAAATTATAGTAAGTTATATTTGAAATCATATCTAATCAGTCAGGCAGTGAAGATTTTTGAATAGTTGAATAATTGCTCTAAGCATAAAAATACGCAATAAAAATATTTTCAAACACATCAGAAACTGGAAGCCTGCACTTGACTCCATATGGCTGATAGATGTCCAGCATTAAGAAAAGGGAAAATTGAGGTTAATACTGATAAAATCTAAATGTTTTCTTCATATTTGTGTCCATTAGTCTTAAATAGGCACATTACTGGAAAAAATTTTAGAGCCAAATATAAAATTAATGAATTTTCAGAGCAAAAGGTTTCACCTAAGGGATCTAGAATGAGTCATTACCAACTTCATGATATAAAACCTGTTGCTTGAATCCTGAAGAGAGTAAGGAAGCAAATGAGAACAAGTTTTCAAAAAGGGCTTCAAAAAGCTATCTGGGGGTCTACAGGCCATTACATCTTACTTCTATATCAGTCCTACTGGCAGAAAATATAAGAAAGGATAGACTTAATTAGTCAACTGGGAAATAAATGTGGCAAGTCACATCTTGCATTTCCGCTGGTGTACTTTAAGTCACACCATCAAACACTGATGAGGGCAGCTGGCTGGCACAACATTGGATTTGCAGAAAAATGGCAATCTGTTGCTGAGTTAAAATAAGGAAACTAATGATAAGTTTCTACTTTGAATGTATGCTGTCAGTGATATTCCTTGATTATCTCTGAAGATAACCTATTTGATGCTTATCTTCAGAAAACTTCTATAAATGGGGTGAACAATGGGATGGCAAGACTTCAGCATTACAACTCTATTCAAGGTAGGGAAGAGTTGCAAAAGATTGTCAATAAAGAAGTGAGTAATGAAGTGCCAGCTAATATCTAAAGTCAATAAATATGAAGCAATGCAGATGCCAAAACAATCTTGACTGTGGACACAATTAATTGTCTTGAAATTAGTGGTCTCCTATTCCTGAGTCATTATTTCAAGTAACTGTGAACAGCACTCTGAAACACTCATCTCATTACTCACAGCATTGAGAAAGGTACGTGAGGTGTTTACAGAACTGTAGAAATAGAGAACAAAACAATGTGGCATCACACAACTAGCGCAACGTGTGCAGATGTTTTAAAATGAGCATACTACAAGAAATTCAGTCTTAGCGAGGTTTTAATGGAACTAGGGACAAGAGAATGAAATGGCAACGATCAAAAGTAATCAGATATTTACTTTGAAGAGAAAGGAAAAGTGTCTAATTCTTCTCACTATAGAAAAAGAGATGACTGCAGGTGATTTTGATAGATGCTCATGTAATCACAAATTGTATGGTCAGAGTGAATAGGGAGTAATTGTTCACTGCTTTTCATTGTAACATACATGCAACACCTGGTGTAGCTTTGCATACAATAAAAAATAAACTGAAGTGTTCCTACTGAAGTATGGAATTAATTACTAAATAAAAGACTTTAAACAATTTTAAAATTTCATAAGGAAAATTTGTGAAAAAAATGCCAATCCAAAGGATTATAAATCGTAGCTGATGTTTCAAACAGGTGATGGAAATGAAGAGGATGTTGTCAGCATAAGATAAACATCACATATCTTTCCTCTATTTTTTTAATGCATTGTAATGATTATAAGATACAAATGCAATTACTGTTCTTCATATTTAAAAGCCTTGTTTTATTATTATTATTGCTGCTGTTGTTGTTGTCATTGATTATTATTACAGGAAGATAGCAAGTACCTTCATACTAAGTAAAGTAAGTGTCAGAACATCATTAGCTCAAGCCCCATATAATATTTGTACTCTTTACCTCTCTGTTGAACAGTCAAAAACACTCTCAAGAGTTGGTGCACTGTGTGGTGTCCTGCTGTACTCTGAGGAGCCAAGCCTGGGTGGCTGACACTGACCATGGAGCCAGCTGTGGGCTGGGGGAACTCTGAGGGAGCTCCACCACTGGACACCATGCACCAAAGCAAGGATTGGCCTCTTCCTGGATGCACTTCATAGATCCATCTTTAGCGCCTGCATCCTGGATCCATCCTTAGCACCTGCGTCCTGGAACTGTGCCTGGCTTGTTATCAGTATTTTCCCTAGTACTCCAGCTGCAGCTGTTTGCAGGAGCTTTTAATCTCAAGATACCTTTCATTTAGGAAAGAAATACAGGATTTTTAGCCTGTAATAAAAAATTGCTTCACTATGAAGAAATTAGTGTAATACTTGTAAATTACATCAACACTAATGGAACACCTTCCAGTACTCACTGTTCCATGAACATCACTGGTCTAACTTTCTCAGCTGTGTTGGCATTTTATTTTCTGTCAGATTCTGATTCACAAAATGGGGCCTTTGTTGTTGTGGCGAAGTTCAAGCTCGCTCTCCCTCACAGCCTGAGGGTCGCAAGGATCTGCTCTGCTGGGCTGCAGTCTTCTTCCTCATTGCAACCTTGTCTCTCGTTGTTTGTGGGCAGAAGCAGGCTGTTTAAAGTTCTTTTGCAGAGTCCTCACCTGTTGCTGAAAGGGCT
This sequence comes from Sterrhoptilus dennistouni, assembly GCA_013397095.1. Classification (NCBI taxonomy): domain Eukaryota; kingdom Metazoa; phylum Chordata; class Aves; order Passeriformes; family Zosteropidae; genus Sterrhoptilus; species Sterrhoptilus dennistouni. The sequence continues at coordinate 71,273 of VWZU01013844.1, forward strand.
GACCAAGACAACTCTTTTCTGGCACTTTCCTGAGCTTTTAGGGTTTCTAAAACAGCCAGAGGTATAAAAAGCCATCAGCAGTCTTATCACCTCTCGTGGCTTGGTTCCAAAGTTTCCTTCCTACTTCATTTCACAGCTCCGCTGTCAAAGCCATGCTGGCATTTAACCTTTTAATATGTGATTGCACCTAGTGCAAAATCAACTTAAGAGAATGAGAAGCAATCATTTTCTTGTGATTCTCTGGAAGTTTAGACATAAGTTACAAAACATATTTCTCTTCTGAGGATATGTCCCTGTCCAAGTTCCCCTTGGCTTCCCTCCAAAATCTGAAGGGATTGATGCTGGCTGGCCTCCTGCTTCCTTTCAGCAGACCTTCAAGTCCCAAGGGGTGTCCCCGAGGACACCAGATAGGGGAATCTTCACTTCCTCACACGGGGCACCATTTGTGAGGATTGGCAGACATGGACTCTGCTATGCCAGCAAAGCCAAGCCAAGCCAAGCCAAGCCAGTTTATGACACAGGTTACTAGATTTTATAGGTCACTACATTCATACAAAATTTTCCACACCAACTCCTTAGTCCTGGTTCCCTTAGAAACACAATCTTCTGAATTATTTTTCTTATGCTAGTCATATTCTATGTTATCTCTTTTGTCAAAGCAGTCAGTATCATAGGGACAGAGTGACCAGACATGATGTCTTCACTTCTGTTCTTGCGTTGAGTTTCTGTCTCCCTCAGCTTTCACTGTACCAGGGACAAAAGGTCTGCGGTGCTACCCAGTTCATCCTTTGCAGCTGTCTGATCTCTGACATATCAGTGTGTTCCAGACTTATTACTCTTTAAACATTCACCAAGGTCAGGAAGTATCTGAAGCATTTCCATGGAATCTGTCAAATACTGTTCAATAGTGTATCATGGTAAGCCTCCTTTAAATATGAAGAAGTTGCATTCCTCTTCTTCCATATTCCTGCCAGGAAGCAGCCCTATTCTATGTTTGAAGAGAATTTTTGTGTGATCTGAGCTCTGTAGATTTGGGTTGGGACTAACACTATATGCTGAAATCTAATATAAATCTTAGCACTCCAGTGCTGTGTGTGACTGGATTTTTGAACACTGGAAAATATATATTCCAAAATACCTTTGGGATATTATATGTTCTCAATTAAAATATTTCTAGTATATCAATTAAAATTTTCAACAGCCCCAAAGTTTAACTTTATTAAAGTTACTCTAGTGCCAGAGTGAAATTTAAAAATTATTTTAATAATTAAAAATTGTCCCATATTTTAAGAATCACTATAAATAATATGTTATAATAAATGCATTCTTAAAGCAGGTGAATTTATAGGTTTGAAATGAGCATTTTTTTAGTTGAATGGAAAAAATCGTGCCTTCTCTTATGTCAGCCTTATATAGGAATGCTCTGCCTGAGTGGGGGTAAACCAGCTTGAACCCTATTTGCAGAAGTTACTGGCTGGAGAAGTTACCAGATGGAGAAAAGTGGGTCATACTTTTTTTGGTGTTGAAGATGATTGACACCAGCCTGATTCTTCAATCCCAAATTTATACACTCTGAGGAAGTAAAGAACAAAGTTTCGAATGTGGCAGACATAGAAGAGGAAGTTCAGGAAGTTCAAAACAGGATGGTTCCTGATAAAAGAACCATCTTGTCATAGTAACTGATATCTGAAGTGGCTGACTGAAAGTCTGATGAGCTGATAGAGCTGGCCTAGAAACCTGTGACTGACCATCAATCCCACACCTATTTTTCAAGAGCAGGATCTTCTTACATACCCCTTCTAGGGGGCATGTGTGGAGATTGCTCCCTGGAGGAGGAACTCAAAGTTAATCCTTGGATAAGAGATCTTTTCTCATGGTCATTGGTATGGCTAAGTAACATCAATCTCTACTTGACAATTACTTTGATATCATTGTTTCAATTTCATTTTTTACTTAAAAAAATGTGCATTCAATTACACCTATACATAAATTTTTACACATGAACCATTGACTATGTCTGGGGCTAGGATTAGATCCATCTGCACCTAGATTCCTCTCTGAGAAGCGTAGGAAACACAGTGGTCCTTTCTGCACCTCATGACTCAAAGGGAGAATCTGCCTTATAAAACATGTCCAAAACTTCCATTTTGTCTGCAACAAGCCCCTTATAGAAAACAATAGATGGTAAATGTAGGTAAAGGATACTCTTTTAAATTTATGTTGAAAATATGCTAACAATATGAAATTTTCCCAGGAAAGTGCACTGGCTTATATGTGTGGATTTATGGGTCTGTTTCAATGATTTGCTTTTTTGCATGTGCCAGAGATTTATGTCTTGGAGGCAAGAGGCACCTGTACTACCACTCCGTGTATGAGTCAATCAAGCAGACTGAATGTAGTCATGGGGTGGAGTATGACTGAGGCTCTCAGCCTCTTCCCCAAACGAGAAATATTTGGTACAACCTCCAAAGAAGGTAAAGACTTGCACAGTTACAGGAAGAAAAGGAAAGAAACTATATTTGGAAGAATAGATGGAAATTATGCTCATGCAAGCCTCCTAGCTGCCTAACCTCATACAAAATAAGAAACTAACAGTGTCTCCAGAGGACTGGGATTGTGATATTTGGGGTGATCTTAATGACTATGAAGGAAAAGACAACCTTTTGTTTTCCCTTATGTTCCTCTGAATGTGGGTATAGACCACCCATCATTAATGCAGATACACTTAGATTCCAGTTGGTCATCAATGACCGTTTATAAAATTTCCAAAAGATACAGGTGCACAATATTCAAACTCAACACATGGTACTGAAAAGATGGTGGTGTGACCCAGACAGAAGGGAATTAAAAGCACTGAAGTAGAGAGCATGTGTTCTTCACCAAACCACAGAAGTTAATTTGTGGCTCTGGGGGCAGAAGCACAAGCTGTCTATTTGCTTTGTAATTAAAGAGCACAACAAAAATATTTGGGGGTTTGATGTTTTGACTTGGTGCTTTCCAGATGGCACCACATGATTCTTCAGTACAAGTGCAACCACATCCCTAGCAGAATCTGTAAGGCTACAGTGCACATACTCCAACCAGTTTCTGCACTGCCAATTCAAAAATCACCTATGTTCCATAGTATCTAATTCCTGCCACCTGTGCTGTGGAAAAAAATGGATTTTCTGATGTAAGAGCAGCCTTAGGAAAATAGCACAATATTTCCATAACCCACTCCTCATACCATGGCCAGTCCAAAATTCAGATAGGAGACAGCACCTAATAAGTGATTACCAGTGCCTTAAAACCAGTTCCAGTAATGGCTGCAATAACCAAGGTTGCAACTTATGGCCACACTATGAAAATTTCCCTTTCATACACTAGAAACTAGTGCAAATCACTAGTCTATGCAAATCAAGGGACCAATTAAATTTAGAGAAGCATTCCTAGAGGAGATTGCTGCTCCAGAAAAGTTGCACAAATACCTTGGTCTGAAAATGGTCTGTCTACTTGACAGTTAACCAAAGAACATAAGATAATTTCCAAATTACAGATGCCTTTGAATTTAGATCTATTGGCATTACAACAACTTCATAAATTGTCACCAATCTTAAATGCACCTCTCCTCACCAAAGAAACACCAAAGTAAGACATTTGATTCACTGATGCCTCCACAAAAAGGCAGTATAAAGCTGCTCCATGAATCATTGCACCTGGCAAGCAAAAAACAGGATGTGGTGGATGTAGCACCTAAGTAGGAGTATAAGGACCACTGTTTTGCAGCACCAAATCGAGCAAAAATTATATATGTGAACTCCTATCCTGTATGGGTTGGTGACACACAACGACATTGAGAATCAATGAACTGAAAAGGAAAGTGATCTCCAGTTTGGAGAAATAAAGCTTGGCAAATGTTACTAAATGTAGCCAAGAAATCACCAATCAAGATGAGATTGTTGAAAATTCATGAGAAAGACAATATTACAGGCTAAAAATGTAGCCAAAATGTAGGTGAATTTACTAAAATTACAAAAATAAAAATAGGAGTTCCTTAAACCACAAGTGTTATCAGCTGGGAGAATGGCTACACCAAAATTTGTGTCACACAGGTTAAAAATGCATTATTTTGTTGCACAGAGCAATGTTTGGCCCAGAGTTACTGCATAGTGGATTTTTCGTTTTTCCTAATAGGGCAACCTGCTAGGACTCTCCCCAACAAAAATATTTTCCCTTGCAGCACCCTTGAGGTTGGCAGGAAAAAGTTCTGTTTTCATATTAGTCCAAACTCTGGTAATGCTGCTTCTCCAAACCAGTGATTGAAAGAATGACTATGATCTAAAGCTCATATTACATTCATCAGGAGGGTTGGAGCACACTCTGATGGGAGAAATTGAAATCTTTCAACCACCATCAATATTAATCAATAACTCTGCAAGTAAGTCTACCTGCTCACCATTCCTGAGTACATGTTCTAGAGGATGGTTAGCTGGATACGTGGACAAATCCTGTCCTGTCCAAAATTATCCAGGAGAGATCTTGACAATACATAATGCTTCACTGTACACCATACATCATATAAGTGTGCTGGGATAAAATGACTCTAGAAATGTCCTCTATCCATTAGCACATAGATTATGGGCCCAACTATACGGGAACAAATTATAAACTGTTGATGTTGATGCATGTGTTGAATGGGAACAATAGCGATTTATTTGTGAAAATAGTACCACGAAGTCCCAAGATATTTGTCTTGACACTGAACACTATATTTGTCACAGTGTTGACAAATACAATGAAATACATCCTTATGAAAGCTCTGAGACTGCAGTTGTATATAATGTAAATGAATGTGTTTGTATGAGAACCTTTCATGATTCTATATTTACAGAGAGTACCACTGTAGAAATATGTAATCATTGAAATATCTGTAATTGTAATCTTATTGAAATTGTGGGATGTGACTTGAACTTTTGAGCTTCTGTCACAATCCACCAACAGCTACAATCTAACTATAGATTGTTTCAAATGTTCTGCCTACCTCCCTTGGAATGAAACTTTTGTAAGAATACAATTGCAATATGATGGCTTGAGTACATTGCTGAAGAGAATCCAAAGCAGCGAAGTATCCTGATTAACATCTATCTTCACAAAGTGAACATGCACCATGTCCTAGAAAGACTGGAATGGGATGAAGAACATAACTGGTGGGATATCAGCAATGGGAACTTTGAACCTAAAGCTTCATCAATTTGTGGTTTTGTTAGCTCTAATACTATGCTTATTGCTTAAAATAATTTTATATGCAAACTGGTAAATAAGGAAGCAAGTGTTCCTTATTCATTGTGACAAATTCCCCTGTAATATAATTAATAGTGATATTTTATACTAAGAGCTATTTGCTTACTTTGGATCTGCAAGTGTGCAAACACAGCATATAATTAACATTAATTTTGACACTTAAACTAAGCGGTTTATCAAATAATTGGACTCTTACCACTGATCTGCTATGTATTTATGGTATAGAGGCAAGAGGTAACTGTACTATGTCTTTATAAAATAATTAAATAGAGTGACTGTATTTGTGAGGTGGTCTGTGACTTATGGGCTCCACTCCTTAATTAAACTCAAAATAGTTGGTAAAGGCTCCAAAGGAGATACAGTCCTGAGTGGCAGCTGGGCCAATAAAGCCTCAAAGAAACCTAAAAAGGAACACAGTGACTTTTTGAACATCAGTGCACAAGAGAGTGGAACACCAATCGTACAGTTAAGGGGTGGTTTTTCCAATATTCCTTTATAAAGAAACAAAAAATTGTGACTTCAAGGAGTTTTGTGCACACCCTTCCCATTGTAAGTGATTTGACCATAAGCCAGACACTTTATCCCGTAAATAAAATTACCTAAGTGAGCCTTCTTTGAGCTCTTCTTGCTGGTCAGTGTGGCTGAATGGTGAAGATCTCGACTGGAGCTGGGATAAGTCTCAAGGTTGCTTCTCAAGGCAGAGAGATCTTTTGAGCCTAATCTGAGTTCTCCTTAAATTGCAACTGGTCTGCACTCCAGCTGACTCTGTTAGAGCCTCAGAACAAAAGAGAGGAGGAAAGGGAAATATATTTCAGGCTGCATCTCACCTGTTGTCACTGGGTGACTGAAATCATGGACTCTTCGGCAACTGAGAAATTGGGTTAAAAAAAATGAAATATCTTGGAAATAACCCTTAGAACTGAACAGAAGGGTTCAATTAGAATTTCACTATATAGTGACATACATGATTGAATAAACAGTCAATTTCGATCAATAACATGTCAATGAATTTAAAGGCAATATGTAAAGAGTAGTCTGTAGGAGTCAAGCATCATGTTTTTCAACAAGCTACCTCATTAAGTTTATTGAATAGATGTACTGGGAATGTACACGAAAAACTCCTGCAAGTTAGGTATTTGTTTCACCCTTAGAGTGAGATTACTTTCATGTTTTTTTAGTTACATGGTTTTCATCATTTTTCACTGTGCTTCATGCAGTATATTGAAATTCATATTACAAGCTCCACAGGATTTTTGTGTTGTAAGCCTATATACTTGTTTTATTCCCTAAAACATGAATCTTTGTTTGTCCTTTTGCAGCCATATGAAATACTGCCTCAGATTCATCTCTATCATGATCTTCAAATATGAAGGCCATGTTTTCATTTTAATGAACAACAAATAGTTCAACACCCTGAAAAAAAAAAACAACCCAACTATGCCATCTTTAATTTGTGCTTGATTATGATAACAAAAGCTGGCTGTGTTAAGAGCATGGATTTTCTGAGCAGACAGGAGAAAAATGTGGTTAGTGTGAGCCTCTCCTGAGTCCCTGGGAAACACCTCAATGATAAAAATTTAATGCATTTTTCTTTCCAAAAGGATGTATACTGATGTTTTTTTCTTCTCTGCCAGGACTTGTAAATAGCTGTATAGGTCTATGACAAATGAAGATCTATTTATGTAGCTACTGTGTTACTTGTCAAAGTAACTTAAAGCAAAAAAAAATGATCGAAGACAAATAGAATAAGTTGCTCAAAGTGATGTGATTTTTGAAAAGTGCTGCACTTGTAACACCTTTTATGGAAACCTTCAAACATCCATGTAATTATTTCTGTTTCTTGACTGAATACACTTTCCTACATTTTTTATAGCTTTCATATTTCTAGCATATAAAGTATATTGCAAGTAGAGTAACTTTATTTTTTATGGGATTTTTTCCAGATAGACAGTATAATTTATATTTATATATTTTTTAGTCTATATTAGAGTTTTCTTTTGACTGTCTTATGTATTGGTCAATGGAAGTTAGAAGTCTTTCATGTATATCTACAATGAGAGAAACACTCTCTGGAAGTACAAACACAACTTTGATGCAACAGATTTTTGGCTGGCCAGTCAATGCAGAGAGGTATCTTCAGTTAAGTGCTTAGGATACCCAGTTTAGAAATTACCACCTGACTCATATGTCAGAGTTGGTATTGGTGGTATTGTTTTCTTCCCATGGACAGTTGAAGGACGCTTCTTAACCAGGAAGTTTATTAGAAGTTTACATATTGTGGCAAACATTTAATAATGAGAGTTACAAAATGGATTTGGTCTGTGTGAGGAATTGCAGCTGCTCCTGAAATTTCTGCCATGGTACAGCTTAATATTATGTGAGTAATAAGATGGAAATTCATGAAAAGGCTGAGGAAAATACAGCTACCTAATGTGACATCCTTCAAAAGGGCCAATAAAAGGCTGTGGCATTACTGCTGAGCTTAAAACTCAATGCTCGTTAAATCTAATTATCTTCAGGTAGTGAAGAACATAAGACAAATCGAAATTTTAATTAACATTATCCTACAGTTTGTGGCATTGTCTACAAGCTTAATTTGCATTTCATTTAAACTATTGAGGCAATATTAATGTTTTTCCTGCAAACTGGTGCTAAATCAAAGTTCATTCTACTGTGTGTTTGGTGCTTCACCAAAAATGGCTGACCATGTCCCAGCAAATTTACAGAGAAATCAATGAGAAGAAAGTGTTGTGGGGAATATTGTTTTTACAAGTGTGAAACTATGCCACAAAAGGATAAGACTATTTTCTTAAGTTTTGGCAATGTCTGTCTCAGAGGAAATTCATGCTTCTCAGGTGTGAATTAGCAGGTCTGAACTCTATTCTAATGCTTGGAATTCTTTCTTCTTGCCCCACCATATTAAAATTTGGTTGAAGAAATAAACAAAATAATTCCTTAAACTAAGATAAATTTCCCTTTGGGACCATTTTACTGTGTGTAATCTATTAGGATTCCTGTCCTTCAGAGAATCATCCAAATAAAGAAGCCTGGACTTCAGAAAGGTAAAATATTTAGTGGTCCCATGAAATGTACAGAAATCAGAGCCAAAAAAATGGCCCCAAAAGCATTCAGAAAATTATCCCAGAACCTAATATTAGATGAAAAACAGAGGCAAGAGAAAGAAGGATAATGATGACGAAGCAAGAAAAACTTGTTTGTGATGTTTTGTGTATTTGTACATATGGATGGTGGAAGGCCTGTTAGTTTTATGATAGTAGTGGGTTTCCCCTGTAGAATTTCTGAATGCAAAGAAAAATTTTTCTAATGGGCATGTTGGGCCAAAACTTTGCTGCAGATGTGGAATGTATAACCACTTTTTAGCAGGATAAGTTGTTTGAAAAAGTTTGAAAGCAAGCTTTGACTTTTCTCTAGGGTTTTTGCATGCAAAACAGCATTGTAGTCACAACTGTCCTTCAGAGAAAGCTCCTCCAGAAGCCAAAGTAAATGTTTTGAAGAAAGACTGTGTTATCATTGTTGGAAAAGATGTTACATTTCAAAATCTACTAGGGATTTACTTTTTTTTAGAGGAGTGTGTGTATGTGTTTTGGTTTGGTGATTTTTTTTAATTTGGCTTGTTTTTGTTTTTTTTTTGTTTGGTTTGGTTTGGTTTGGTGTGGGTTTTGTTGTTGTTGTTGTTGTTGTTGTTGTTTTCTTGGCTTTCTTGATTTTAATTTTTGTTATTTATATTTTTCCTAAATAAACTTCTAGTTTATTTAGAAAATAAGGATATTTCAAGCAATTTTAATATTCTGTTTTGTTCTCTTTTTTTTAATGATTGTTTCTTTATGCAGAACACTATCTGACTCTTTCTTTCCAGAAAGTGATTTATTTTATGGAATACAACCTCAGTGTTTCTGCAAGTAGCTGACTGTTTTCTTCTCCAACTTGTGTGCTATAACAACAGGGTTAATGATGGCATTTAATTTAGGGTTATTGTGCTAAGCAAGTTTAACAAGCCCATTTGCTTGTTGCAGAGAGAACATTTCTTTCATCAGATCTTTAAAATATGCATTGTGTCAAAGAGCTGTAATTAATCTGCCTTTGGTTCTGTAGAGTGAAAAGTATACTTTAGGTCTGTGTGATCCAAAAGTAATCCAGTTTCAGTTTACTGAGGTCAGTTAAAATTAATCCTATTGCAATGCTTTGTCAGCCCCAGGAAATATGAGTTTATTCCATGATGAAAAGTTAAATTTATCTGTGTTTTTAGGAAAATCTTGTTCATTCCATTTATTTGTTTTTGTTTGGTTTTTCTCTTTCCNCTATTTTATATACTGTGTGTTACAGCAATCATTTAAGGGAAGTGTCTGTGCTATGGAGGATTGGGTGCTGGAAGCGGTTGGTTCAGCCCTTGCTTTATACTGGTCACATGAACATAAGGGGTTGTCTAGAATGAAAGTCACCCTCATTTGGTTCTCAAGACTTACCTGAGGGGATATGTCATTCAAAAGTGGCGAACTTGAAGCAGGTTTGTATCTTGATTGCTGCAGCACTCAAATTTAAATATTCATTGTATTTCAGTTGAATCTTTATATCATAACCTCAAGATGCATTTATAAAATATTCTATTAGAAGATATGTAAAATACAGTTATCATGGACTACATTAATTCTACAGTCATTCATAGTCCATATGTTAAAAAATGTAATCTTGTAAATCAGAATAGGTTGCAATATGAAGTAAGTATCAGATGTTACACATTTTGGTATATTGACTTACAGAACAAAATTGTCTCTAACATCAGATCTGTGTAAATTACTTTGTCAGGATAAATATCTAGAATATAATAAATATTCTACAGCTGTAAGATTGCTTTTGTGTACTTTATGTTATTCACTATAAACTTTCTAATTGCTAACTAAAAAGCTTTTGTGACAACATCTTTTAAAGATAAATTGGGGCTCTGATATTTAAAGCAGAATAAGTATAAAACAGGCATTTGCACAACATACAGCTTCCTGAGAAACACCTTTTAGCTGCTTCCCACAAAATCAACTCCTGTATAAATGCACCTGTATAACATCTGTGCAATACGTATCTCTTCAGGAAAAAGGAAATCCCATGCTTTCCAGACTTTTTGAAGTGTCTATAAATGTGTCACGATATGGTATGATCGCACACTTCAAATGCTGGAATTCTCATGGGAAAGGGAATTATGAGTGGTGACCATATGGGCATTTGTCACTAATGAATAGCACTGCTTATAAACAGAGAAATGAAGAAAATATGTAGTGAGGGCTCTGCCATGCAATTGTTTTCATACCTCACTTGCATCAACAAGTTATTTTTATTTTGGCACAATAGAGCTGAGGATTTCTTTACTTCACAGGTGCCTACAGGAGCTGAGCAAGTGCAATCCTTCAGTAACATTTTAGAGCTGATTTTGTCACCTATCAATATTTTTTAAAATTTCACTTTCAAATGCTTTGCTTTGTAAATGATACTACATTTTTTTAAACATCGGTGTGATATTTATTTATGCTTCCTGCCCAATAAGTCTACCGTATCATAAAACTTTTATTGCCAAAGTAAAAATGCAGCAATAAATGAATGCCAGAAAAGGAAAAGGGGACTGTAGTTTCAGCCACTATTATCAGAGTTGAGTGCGTAAAGAAGCATCAATTATATATCTCTTATATGTGGCTTGTGACAATGACAGTTCTAAAATTGGAATTTGACAGCTTTTATCAATACTGGCAATTAATAACTGAGCATAAAATTGAGTCACTGGTAACTTAAATTATGAAACCTGTAATATTTTATCTTCTAACTGTTTTTCCCTCTGGAATATACCTTGACTGGTTGTGTTCACTTTAACGTACGATGCTCACTTGCCAAAATCCATTTTTTAGAGTATTTAATTATTTAACTCCTTTTTTTCCCAGTTACACACATTTTGATACTTTTGTGTTTAAAAATTTTATCTTTGTTGCAGTAAGAGCCCTTTTCATTACATTTTGTGGGAGCCATTGAACTTCAGTTCCTAAAGTGTTCTTCAGAATTGCAAACCATACAATTTTCAAGCATCTGCTGTCCTGAAGATGGAGCATTAAGATGTATGTGGGTTCTTGCCTGCCCTATCACCTCTTCACTTAAAGAATATTATCTTGCATTTCGTCTTGTACACTTCTGTGTGAGGAAAGGTAACTGGACACATTGCAACCATTACTGCTATTGATGCCAAAATGATTTTTGGTCTTTTACCTACTTTTTATGTATCCTCAGTATTTTTAGCATGCATACTTGTAATTCTTTACATCTGCTAACTTAGCATAGCCCTAGTATTCTGTTACGTCAGGAGACCAAACATCCTAAAGGCCCTGCAGCTGGAGGCCGGAAAGCCCTATGCTATCTTGAGAAACCAAGGTCCCCTGTAGATCATATCCTATAAGCTAGAGATTTGACCCATCCAGGGGGGAATTCCTCAGATGGGGGAATATCAAGCCATTCATCCAGGCCTCCCATTGGGGCATCTTTGTTAGATATGCTAATTTGTAAGGTCTGTAAATTGTATCCAGGACCTATTACGTGTGCGGATTGCGGTGCATCCCACTTTAGCGAAGCAGTGCACCATAAGGATCCTTCTTAAAATATCGAGGTAAAAGCCCCTCATCCCTTAACCGTGTCTGGCTCTCAATTTTTTAAGGCCAGGGAAGGAATCAGTATCAAATGTTTTAAACAATTTCTTTCTTCTGCGATGACATGAAGTTTGCCTGAGTTTCCAGAATTTCTCAAGATGGACTGTTGCCTCACTCAGTCACTTAGAAAAGTTGATATGAACTGTCTCTAGTGGAAATATAAGTCTATTTGTAGCAAAGCTGCACTTCTTTGGAAATACACCATCTAAGAAGCAACATGAGTAAGTCTGGATTTACCTTGTCAGTTCTGGTAGAGAATAAAATTAGCATGACCTTATTTGTGTTCATCCATGTCCCCATGGCATTGCTGAAATTAAGTAACAACATTCAGATGTATACAAGCAGAACATAGTGGGAAACAAGCAAAGAGCTGAATGACAGTGTTGTGTTCTATCAAGACTCAGTGGTGTACTCAGATGATACACTCTTTTTATTCTTCACTTGGCTCATTATTTTACTGCCCCTATCGCCTTTAATTTAAACCCCTGATTTCTTCAGAAAAGAAATAGCATGTTTCTTGCTTATCAATGGTCTGTGGTTTGAGCTTTTCCATGCCTTTATTATATCAAGGGCCACAGTAGTCAGACAAATGAATGCTCACCCATCATTTTTGTTTCATCATTGCAATCTTGATCATTCTCTTTGTTTATAACATATGCCTGTCCTCATTACAGCAGATTGGGGTCAGTGGTGCCAAAATCTGAATTTTTATCTGTACCAGCTATCTTATATGCCAAGCTCACATCATAGCATTTGAGATCCCAATGGGTAAACTCAAGGGGTAAAAGAAAAACCTACATTATCCTAGATTAAGATTTCTATCAGCAGCTATAGAGAGATTTTCTTATATTCAAGTGTTCAGGTGTTTTGAAGTAACAGACAAAGAAAACACGTCAAATATAATTAAGTGGTTATTCACCAGTAGATGACATATGAAGCTTAGCCATTTGGGGACAGAATAGTTGCCTGTGTAAAACTAATGGAAAATAGCCTATGTGTTCACCTTAATTCCATTTTTGTTAATGGAAGGTGTTGATTTCATTTTTGGTTTGGTTTTTAATTTTTTTTTTTCATTTCCTTATGAAGATTTATGAACAATCAATCGCTCTTGGTGCCAGACTCTGATAAGCTCTTGTCCACACTGTAGTGAATTCAGATGATCACTGGACTAAAGTATAGTTTGATTTTCATCCTCTGAGCAGCTCAATATTTTCTGGGCAGATTTACCTTGAAATGGTATATAAGAAAATTTAGCAGTCTCATGAACGCAAAGCTAAGTTCCACAGGGTGATATTAAATATATTTTGTGGGTGAGCCGACAGGGAAACCTTGCTTTTGGGCAAAGAAGGATTGGTTGTTTTGAATTATGGAATGGAGAAATTTCTTCTAATGATCAGGAAGAGTGATAGAAAAAGTGTAGATGTGTTTTAAAATGCCTTTTGAGATCAGCAGAAAATGACCTCTAAAAAATTGTCCACATCTCTTTTCCTATTAGTCTGTTTCAGATTCTTGTTGTACATTGACTCTATTCTACATCTAAAGGTATCAGCAAAATTTTAGGTCCTCTGTGATGAAGCAAAGATTAAGATTGAGTATATTTGTTACATACAAAATTACAGATAAAAACCAATTTCCGAATACAAATAAGCATGTGGAGTCACGTCTCTGTGCCTTGTCAAGGACCTTTATAGTAACTATTAAATCATCTTTCTCTTTCAACTGTGTTGTAATTATAAATAGATTCACAATGAATTCTCAATTCTGCACATATAAATCATGCCACATATAATTATCTGATAGAGTTGAGTAAGGCAGGCATTGCTGCTCTAGTGCTAAAATATCAAGCCAGACAGTCACTATATCTCTTAGCAATAACTGCTGTGTGTTACAGACTAACAGGGTGGCAATAAATGAAAAATTCAAAATTTCTCTGAAATCTAGAGCAATACCTTAGATGAGTAATGATTTGCTTGAAGTTAAATGCAGACAAGAGTGAAAAAGGTAAAAAAGAAATCTCAGCAAAGGGGTAAAACTTCCAATTAATTGTATACAAAATTTATTTATGACTTACTGGTATATTTACTCCTTCTTTAGATGCCTAACTTTGGTACTACTTTTCTCCATGACTCTTCCATTACTCCTTTTAAGAAGATGCAGCTTTAAAGGATGAATTCAGTAGGTTTTATCACTAGGGAAGTAGTACCTGATGAGATTTATACTATTTGTGATAAACGTTTCTTGTGGAGGGAAGCATGCTGGGACGGGGGAAACCTTCTTGTGTGCCTGGTAACCAGGGCAGTTCAGCGCAGTTTGTCCCTAACAGTCAGAACAAACATGCTTTCTATCTACTCATTAATAGCATGGACTGTTTTATATCAGCCTTCTTTCTTAATTTGAAATGAATTTACTCCCTAATAGAAAATCTGTGGGGAGAACATTTTTGGTGCAGTCTTTTTTGTTCATTTTGGGCTGCAAAACAACAAGCCTCTTTGATACCTTCTGTGAGATTTTTTTTCTTTCCTAGCACTCCAAAAATATATGGCTGAATATATGTAGCAGCTGAAATCATGTTCCTTTAATGAGAAGGAAAAGCTAACTGACTGGAGTTTACTGAAAACCAATTTTGATTTCATTTGACTGTAGCTTTTTATGTCCAAATTGTGTTTTAATTGACTATGACACAGAGATTTAGCTGGTAAAATTTATTCAGATGACTGCAGTATACAATGAAAACGGCAAGACTGAGTGTAACACCATGCTTTTTTGTTTTTCCCCTCCCCCAGATTTCACCTAACTATTGTGTTATTCTATGAAACCAGTATCAGGAGGAGAAAAACAAAGACAGAAGAATGGAGCTTTTCCATGATGAGAAAAAAAATATTGTTGATTCTGCTGGCAGAGTAATTCACCAGCTCATTTCCATCAGCTTTTATTTCACAGCAATTGTAAAATAAACCACTCGTAGCACATGCTGTTAATCTCTAGTCCCTGGGGTGTAACTGCTGTTACACAGTATGGGTCATGTACTAGCTAAAGTGTGCATTAAAAAGGTAGAAATTAATAGTAGTAGATCTGATTCCAACCTAAATGGTATTCAATGGGCAAGGTAATTCCCTTAATGGCTGCCACCAATAGATTTTCGTGCATGTTTCTTTTTTTATTCCTGATTTCATCCATTTACAGAGGAAAAAACAAAACAAAACAAAAAAAATCCGCTATCACAGAAAAGTCTAAAGAAAATTAATTCAGGACAAAGCCTGTGTGCTTACTGTGATGTTTATCTAGCCTCAGTTTTCTTCTTCCCTAGCTCATCCTGTGCAAGTGCAAAAATTTACCACTAGTGTTGATATGTCAGCATTATATTTCCTATGGGGTTGTTTACATCACCTAGCTTCTATTACCAGGCTCAAAAACCTTGGCATTAGATTAAATCTATGCAATGGCTCTCTCATAAAATATGTTGCAAGGTTTTTTTCTTTATATAAGATTTTTCACCTATAAAATAAGCATTAAACAAGTTTCAAAACATATAGGTTACAAAAAACTTTTGTACTACTGAATTCTTACTCCATTTTTTTTTTTTTACAAGGGTACTTTAATTTTAAGGAACAATGAAACCCTTGACAAGAGCAAAACTGCAAAGTAGAAAATAGAGACAAAAAATATGTCCACAAAGCTGCTTTTCTTATTGCACATGTATAAATAAATTAAAACTCAAATCTGGGTTTGGAGCACATTGAGAGTCTCGGTGGCACTTTGCATATCTTTGAGAATATTGTGGTCTCAGGGATTTGTGTTTTGGTTTGAGAATATATTCAAACTTCCTTTCCCAAAGCATGAAACATCCAATCTGGTTCTTAGTGAAGCAAGTAGAAAAACTGGCATTGATTTACATGTGGGAGAGGGAAGATTGGTCCCCAAATGTATTTACCACTTAATGTGGCTTTATGTATTGTAATACAGACTAAAGTGTTCTGAATAAAATAACTCTCTCCTTGCCTACTGCACACCTCATGGTACTGCTGAGTTTGCATGTAAGGAAGGAGTGATAAAGAGGAATAATCAACCACTAGCCTACATTTACATTGACAAAAGCAGACTATTTCCCTCCTGAGGCAAAGGAGGCAGCAAGGATAAATGTGTAGTTCTTAACTAGACTCTTTCAGCAGCTGCTCTGTCTCTCTGCAAGGAAGATTAAGTCATCATGAGCCCTTAACTTCTATAAGGAGTATTTGTTAAAGAACAAGAGAGAACTTCAGATGGACCTCCCCCCCCCAAAAAAACCCACTAAACTCTATGTATATAGTCACCTTTTCTTTTTTCTTTTATTTGGCCTGCTCTGTAATAGAATTTCATTACCATGCCTTTCTACCAGTTATTAGTTTATTCTTGGTGCCTCCTCAATAAATAAACACATTATCTGTAGTAATGTGCATTTGGGTTTTATTTTGTAGCTTTCTCATTCTGCATCAAAAATAAGGTACCTGGAAGGAAATAATGCTGTACTAGGTATTCTTTAATATTAGAAATACACTGTCCTCTCTCTTTTCACTAGTGAATTATAACTGCTGCAGAGCTGCCTTTAAGAAACTTTAAAATATTGGAAATTTATCATCCTAGATCCTAAACAGTATTCTTCTTGTAATTTCTTAAATCATATAAGAAAAATATGTGGATACTATTATTGAATTCATCTACTGCTATTAAACACTTGCATAAAGAGTAAATAAGTTGAGAGAAAAGAGATACTTTATATACAATAGAAGAATGTATTAGTTAAAATTTTTTTTAACTGTTGAGTGTTTTCAGACAGTCAAAGAAAGTCTGTAATTTTATCATGTATGTGTTTGACACCTTGCTGTCATATGCTGGTTGACCTGCTTTACTTAAACAGGACTCAGGCAACTCAACAGCTATATTTTATAAATACAAAGTTGTTTGATTTCTCGTGAAAAAACACTTTTGCCCTCTACCTCTATTTTGGGTAGTTTTTATTCTTTAATATTCAGTCTCTGTTTCTGTGTGACTGGAGAAATGTCAATGTTTCTTGACCTGAGAGAAGTCTTCTAAAACAATTTGTCCTTTTAAGGCAATCATGTAACTAAAAATTCACACAGCTGTTTTTGCAGGACTATGTAAGACCAAGGTTAAAGAAAGTTGCTTGTATTTCAATATTACATAAAGAAGTCTTTAAAAACCTTAATGGCCACGAGGTTCCAGGTCGAATTGTGGTACTTCACTCCATTGTGCTGGTCTTTTCAAGGCAGTGTACAATTAAAGAATGACAGTGTGTGGGGAGCTTACTGGATGAGTTATGTAATTGAAATACATCTGCTTTCCCACCACTAGTTTTTTCTCTTGGCTTAAATGCTGAGTTGTATGAGCAGCTGTAACCTCTTGCTCATTTGATTGAATTTATTATGAGTTCCAGGTGTTTGGCTTTTCACAGGAGTTAGAAGCTAAAAAAAAATAAATAAATGAAGTTGAGTATGGGGAAGAAAAAAGAAGGCAAGGGTACTAAAATGTCACTTGGAGAGGTTTACTATTGAACTAAAACACTTGAAATTTGTTTCTTCAGAACTACAGATACACTTTACCTAAAGAGTCTCTTCTTCTAATGGCTCAGTATCAAGTTACTCACACCATGAGTCTGAGGAGTCAACCGGCACCAATCCACAGGCAAAACATTCCCCAGAGGGAAGTGTTCAAAAGGCCAATTCTGCCTTCCTCCTGTGGTATGATGCTTTCTCTAAGACACAGTGGTTGCAAGATCAAACCAGTAGTGGCTGATTAAAAGATACTTTCTCTCCTAAATGTATTCTGTATTTCTAGCAATGGCATACTTGAAATATTCAGATATCTCATTTCAGTATTATTTGTTTAAAGAAACTCAGCTGCCAGATCAGCAGGTATAGTCCTACAGTCCATGCTGATGGAGAATACAGAAGGTTGAGAAAAGTATCACTATTATGTATTTAGCATCCAGAAATTTATAGTGTACTTGTACTGTGCATGTTCTGTTACATTGGTGATTACGTTTAGCTCATGATAGAGTTTTGAATAAGAACTGGTTTCTCCAGTACTTTTTTCAAGGAATAACAAAATGTGACTTCCATATGAATGCCATATTTGACAATTAAAATCCTCAGTGTTATACTTTCCAATTACAATACTTTCAAGTGAATGCTTTATTTTGTGCAAGGTCTACTTAAACATTTCTGAGATTAATCATGGCTATTTATGTCAAATATATTCCAGTGAAATTTTCCCCATATTATTTATACTTATGTTTATTTTTATTTTTTTCAAAAGAAACACCTTCATTTATGTTTTTAATAGTTTGATTTTTCTGATTTCTTATGATATGTATATTTCAAAACACAGAAGTAACATTTCTGTATGTTTTTATTTCCTTGGAAAATATGTGGTTTCTGCATGGAAAAAGGAAAGATACTCTTACGATATTTCTAGAATGACTTAAAAGAAAACAGGAAATCATACCATATGCAATCTGCTATGTGAAATGAAGAACATAATGGAGATATACTAAAGAATGGAGATGTAAAATGCTGATGGACAGTAAAGAATGAGACCAATCTTTAAACTTTTTATTTTTACTGTATTTTTGGGTGTTCTTAAATCCTTCTCACAATTAATATATAATAGCTTCATCCAATTACTTTATTAGGCTTATAATTGCTTTTCTAATAAACAGAAGAAATTTGTGGTTAGCAAATAATGAGCGACAGTTATGTAGATAAAGACTAATTTGGAATCTGCTTTGGGCTCCTATGGATTCTTACTCTATGTACCTGAATGTCATTTTCAAGTACCATCCAACTGTTTATCATTATCTCTTCTAGGAGAAAGAAGTGCTTCTCAAAAACAAACAAAACAAGAAAAAAAACCACAAAAAACAACCAAACAAAACAACCCTCTTAATTTTCTCACTTATGCACATTATCTGTCCATCAAACTGGTGTTCACTTTTTAGTGCTGAGAGCAGTCCGTCATCAAATGAGCTCAACTGATTGCAAGGTTCAGACTCTAGAAGAATTGTTTCTTCTAAACCATGTTATACTCAATAATAATAATAATAATAATAATAATAATAATGAAAAAGCTCAGATATATATAAATAATACATATTGCACAAGCTTCAGAGGCAGCATCACTCTGAGTTGACATGTCAGCTGAACACATCTGACAAGATTTTTTAAAAATGTTAGAGAATGTGACTAATGTTATTAACCCTTTATCTTTTTCTGCCAACTTCCTTAACAAAAAACTGCTGTTTCCAAGTATTTTTGAAATTGTGAGCATCACATGCTAACACAAATGGTGCCTAAGAACATCAGATGGTAAATTCAAGCATATTAATTACATCATTAAACTAACATTTGGTATGCCACTTAGATACATTACAATAACAATAACCTTCATGTGTAATAAGATGCACAGCCAGCACATAATGTGGGAGCTATGTACAACTGAGAGATTATATTCTATACTTGCATGGGGTAATTGAATTGATTCAGAAAGGAAGAACATACTGCCTTAAAACTAGCACTGTAGTGCCTTCTATATGTCTCTCTCTATATGAGGGGGTATGTGCATTCGTGTTTGAATATTGTCATACTCTGCAAGCCAGATAAACTATTTCAGAGAAGTCAGAGTTGCTTGGTTGCATCTGTTGAAAACAGTCTGTGCTGCGTATGAGAGTCCATTTCAGTAGAGTAATTACCATAGCTGAGATAAAGCCTGTGCTAAATGCCATTTTCAGCTGACAAACACATGAAACCAAACACCACTAAATGATTCAGTTGTTCTGAGAGTGTTTAGCCCTATGACTGGGATAAAATCATTTGTCCTGGCTGCAAAAAAAATAAACAAATGCAAATCCAGAGCAGAATGAAAGAGCTTAGACTAGAAGGTGGAAAAAAGTCAGTTTATGTACATAATCAAGTGGGCAGAGAAGTTTAAGAAATATCAAGTAGTATCAATGTCAATTCCTAGCAATTATACCAAACACTTTTTCTTTTGCTAAAAATTGTTTAAAGGTCATTAGAATGCCAATTTCCACCATGTTAGCAAGTAACCAGATGAATGTTTTTCCTTAAATGGATAGCAGTCTAAATGTGCTAAATGAGCATTTTTTAACAGATTGCCAAAATATGAGACATACACATATTACAAAGAGTGGGGCATTGAGAAGTTATTCATCATTGTTAAAATATTCCTAACTAGAGAAAAGAGAAGAAACAAATAGTTTTCCAAAGCCCTTTGCACTAAAAATAACTTTTTTTAAAAGTAAGAAAAATAAAAAGGTGTGTGGAGGAAGTCAGATATATTTCCTCACAACAACGAACAGTTTAACTGCAAGCAACATTTTCTCTCACTGGAAAAATGTTGGACAATTCCCATTGAACTAGAAAAAGATTCATTGATTTCAAAAGGTTAATGATGCCAGGTGACATTTACTAAATATTTTATGTTGCAGGAGAGGAATGTGATGTAGCTGCCTCTGAAATACAATCACAAGCTGAGAAGTTACTCTATCTCATGACACATTGTGATACAATACAGACAACTGAGCTTGGCTTCCAAAACCAGAGCAAAAGCACTAATATGATGTAATGTTAAAGGTAAAATGTCCTTCCTCCACAACGTTTGTGCTCTGTTCTTCATCTAGATGTGATCCACAGTGATTAGAACTGGCAAAGGTGGTGTGTGTATCATCCGTAGGATTTCCTGCATTGTACTTCCAGATCCAGCTGTGGAGTTCTTGTTAGCTGGCAGCCTGTCAGAAGCCTAAACTCAGCCTCCATTTTATATTTTATTTTATTTTATTTTATTTTATTTTATTTTATTTTATTTTATTTTATTTTATTTTATTTTATTTTATTTTATTTTATTTTAATTTTTTTCTTTGAAATACAGGCTCTATTTTCAATTTCAGCTTTATTGCAGAAAGAAGAAAAGAAGTCCTGCTTTTAATTTACTTTTTTTGTGTAATAGGCAGAACAGGAGGAGTTTTCCCTCTCTGAAGGCTTTACAGGGCATTTCTCTCAAACACCTGGCCATTTGCAGTTCCTGGGTTCTGACTGTCATGTAAACAATATGTAATACCATGCCGTTACAGCAGGAAGGATACTGGAGCTGAATGGTATACTATTAGTACCAGGAGGGCTTCAGTAAGAAGGGAATGTGTGGCAAAAGTCACTCAATAAAGTCAAGGACAAGAAATATTAACATCTAAGATAGCAGCTAGTCAAAATCTTTTGTCCCTCTTTGTGCTTCTAAACATTTTATCTGTTGATGAATGAAGAATGAATGAACTGCAGCTTGTATCACTCATCTTTTCTATCAGTGAGAGAGATATATGTATAAATAATTTATAGCAAATATATGATAATATGATTAACTGAATTATAAATTGATCTCAAATTTCACCTGTATGAAAATCAAACCCATAAGAAAATCAACCCTGAAAGGAGCAGATCAAAACACAAAACACAAAATACACAAAAGATTATGAGATAATATTTTAAGGCAATTTATCGTAAAACAGTTTGCAGTAACAAATATTTGTTTGCAGACAATATTATTATTTTTTAGACCATGTTGCTTTTGTCAAGCATCATGTATGAATAATCAAAAAGTAGTAAATTTGCTAAGTTTTCTTTGCATTGTAGAAAATTTCTCATCACTCAAGTAAAATAGTTTACTCTTATTGTTTGAATCAAAAAATTTACATTTTTAGAGAAAGGGAGAACTCGCAGAGAATAATGAGTTAGGATAATGAGAGGAAATGTTGATTTTTTTTCTCTATCAAGTATTTTAATGAAACTTCGTGTAGATAGAGATCTTATTTTTCAGTGATCTGTGGCAAACTGTTTCAGCTGAGACAGTATATGCAGAGGGGCTGGTACCTGAGAGGTCTGTCCCCATGGCCAGAGTTATCTAATACCACTCTATACTGTTTTCAGGCAGGAGTGTGTGCAGATGCACCAGCAAATTTGTCTCACTGCTGAGTATGTCCAATATAGGATTTTTTTCTTTAGCATCTCATGGTTTTTTGGAGGGAAATCATTCTAAAGCAAGCTTTAGCAAACTTTTGGTGTGCAAGTTCTGGGTGAAGTGTGTAAGTTCTTCATAGAACCATAGAATGCCTTGTTTTGGGACACCCCTTACAGATTGTCTAGTTTCAACCCTCACATCACAGGGACATCTTCCGCTGGAGCGGGTTGTTGAGAGCCCCCTTCAACCTGACCTTGAACCCTTTGAGAGTGCCCACAGCTTCTCCAGGCAACCTGTTCCACTGCCTCACTACCCTCTAAACATGTCCTCTTTCAGTTTGAATCCATTCCCCTCTGCCCTGTTACTCCAGGCTCTTGTAAATAGCCTCTCTCCAAGTTTCTTGTAAAGTCCCTTCAGGTACTGGAATGCCTCATTTAGGCTCAAAACCTTTTCTTTTCCAGGCTGAACAATCTCAATTGAAAATCTGTCATCCTTTCCTCACACAAGAAGTTCTCTGTCCCTCTCATCATCTTTGTGTCTCACCCATGGACTTGCTTCAACAGGCCAATGTCCCTCCTGTGCTGTACTCCCAGGGCAGTACTCCAGATGGGTCTCACAAGAGTGGAGTTTTTTCCATCTACTCTATGGACGGCTTTCTGTAGGCATGAAAGCAGAATTTCAGATTATGCTTCTAGATAGGATGATGATGATGATGTAGCACAGTTCCTATCATGAAAAGCAGAAGTATGCTGTTGTCTTATGACAGCTTTACAGGTCACCAGGTGCACTGCTGGCAAGCTTTTGCTGAAATTTGAAGAGAAGCACAAGCATCTGCCCTGCCAGTAGCATCAGGAGTGGGAGTAAAAAGAGGACAATGGGGATTGACATTTCCTTGGATCAGATTTGTACTCTGGTAAGTAATTTCTGGGCTTCTGCAGTACATGCTGACTAATGAGAAAAGATTGAGCTATAAGGTTTTGCTGACCAGTACTGGCTTCAAAATGCTGTGATGGCAAGTGACACTTTTCTGAGGTGTGTGCAGAAGCTTGACTTCTGTGACAGCATTTTGACAGCAGAGGGGATTTTTTGCTCAGTTTGTTTACCCAGATGATTAATTGTAAGTGGCTCTGTTATTAAAATAATATTTCTTGGCCCAGAAGTGATGAGCGTGATAGATTTCCATGCGGAATGAGACTTATTTTTAGTCCTTCAGCAGTGGGCCTTACATTGGAAAGGTGGAAAAAAACATTTCAGTAGTGTTTCAGTGTTGACAGGTCTATAATTTTCAAGACACAAAGATATGAAAAGATGTGTTATACCTGAGGAAACTGGGGTTTTTAAATCTGTTTAAATACTTGACAGTTTAAGAGAGACTAACTTTCAATAGCTATGAATATGAGTTCCAGGACTGAAATGTCTTTATTTTTTTAATTTTTTTTTTAAATATGGGTCCTTGCTTATCATATCTAGCTGTATTTGGACTCAGAATGATGATTTTGCCTTATGATAAGATTAGGGACTCTTATTTTACACATGCGTGCTGTTTGCACCATTACCTAAAGTAATCTGTTTGAGATGATAAATGTTCTAGCATTTTCTGATTATATGAATGTAGCTGGTGAAACAACACAGGCAAAAAGTGTGTTCTGCTGACATGTGGCTAGGTTAATTTTTTATTTTTATTTGAAGATTAAAAGCTTCTATACTAAAACTAAAATCAAGTTAATTTTGTGAAGATTGGATTTGGTGTTATGTATGGGCATTCAGAAGTACAAAAAATATTTTGCGAAATTACCTGAAATATAAGTGGAATTTATTAATTCATTGGTGTTCATATAATTCTCCTGCAATATTTCATATAACATTCATAAAATTCATGGAATCATACTGCTCCTTATGAAATATTTATGAAATAGCAGTATTTTTGAAAACTGTCCTTCTTAATTTAAGAAACATGGTTTTCATAAAGTTACAATTTTATTTAATTTTGATTTACATAATTATTATAATATTATAATAATTTTAAAATTTAGTTTTACTTTTTTAAATGGAGGAGCAATTATATCAAGATCTGCCAAACCACGATATTCAAATTAGCAACAAGAAAAGTGCAGAAACAGAGCTCAATACACTGAAGGCAGTGCTGTAAGGCCAATCACCAAAAAGTCATGACTGCCCAACTCTTTTTTAACAGTGCAGTATGCAACTTTTTGAACTATCAACTTATAACTGTTTATAAATTCAGTCTCTCAGACTTGCCTGTTGACTGACTGCAAACTGTAAAGCAGTTTTTAATGCTCAAGCTCTTTAGAGATATGAACAATTGTGCTCCAGCATGTTTTCAGGTAAAAAAGTCTACCTGTTCATGAGCTTTTCATTTCCTGGTTCTTTACTCTTTTTAATTTGCAGTTAAGTCCTGTCGTTCCCCTTGTAAGTACAGTAATTTTTTGTTTGTTTGTTTGTTCATTTGTTTGTTTTTGTGAAGACTGCTCAAAGTTTTCTGAAGGTATATTCTTTTCTTCTTCTTCTTCATTTTTTTCCTCCTTCCCTTTTTTTTTTTTTTCCCCTTCTTCAGTTGCATTTGCCAGGCACCAAAAGATAGATAAAGCTCCAATCCTTAAAAGCAAGTCAGCCCAGTTGCATTATATCTGGGATGTGAGGAGAGGAGCAGGCAATTACTGGGTTTTGTTCAGTTGCCATGGTACCAAATAGAAAATGTTTTCCATTTCAGTTTTGAGATCCTGTTATTTGAGACTCTTCCCAGTGTTGGCAAGTGATAGCCTATGCTTTGGAGACCCATCTCTTTTATTTCTGTAGTTCTGGGAGGATTTGCTTATTATCAGTGTACAGTGGTATGTGATTGCTTTGCAAGTCTTAGGATCAGGATTTTGTATGTGGCTTTAAGAGAACACAGGATTCAGTGGAGAGTGCAGAGAGAGGGATAAAGAGGACCAGGAAAACTACTCATGAAGAACAGGAGCAGGTTAGCACTACTGGTACTTGTTACACTGGAGGATGTATCACTCCTTAACTTGTATGAAAAATAAATGTGTCCATTTGTGAAAGCAGAAGCCAGCCTGGAGAGCATGGAAGAACATTGATAACATTATTTCAGATAAGACAATAACCAGAACAGTACCCTCTGAGATGTGGCAGAACTGAAGGAAAACAGTTTCCTGTGAAGGAATGAGGCAGACTGGTCTGGTCTTCAAATACTAGAGCTCAAATAGAGCATTGTTTCAGTTGTAAAATTTTCTATTTCTCCATTGTTTGTAAAAAGCTCACTGTGACTATTTTGCAAAGATTATTTGTAATTTTCACAACATTCTGAGTTTATCATCTCAATTGTAGCATATTATTCTTACAAAGCTCCATGCGATATACCTGTTTATCCTGAGAAAATACTTCCTCAGATGAAATGTATTCTCTTCTGCTGTGCTGTCCATAAGCTATATCAATAAAATAATAAAAGTAATAAAATCCCTCCCAGCATTTTAGGACATAGCCTGACTTTCCATTGTCCCAAAGCACAGCTATACAAATACAAACCTGGTGCTTTAAAATTTTGGCTTTTTGCAGTAATATTGCTCAGACATTGATATACACTAACACAGATATTGTACAGCTTACCCAGTATTCAATAAAAATATAAAAATAATAGGTCTTTTTACTTGATATTGCTATGACAAACAGTAATATGGGAGGAACAACATAAATACTTTGAGTGCGTGTTGTTGCACTTTTTCAAATTTCACTCGTAGATTTGGACTAGTAATGATCAAAACTAACCAGTGTAGATAGTAGCTTGGCTGGCAATGGAATTCATACACACTTTCAAAGAAATCATGTACTTTATAATTTTTACTCCCACTTTCTAGTTCTCAGTTATAATGAGGATGTGAAATAAAGGGTTAGGGAAAGATATCTCCATCTGGTAAATTATTGACAGCAAAATAAATATTCCATATTTATTACTGAACAGTCATTATTAAATTTGTTTAATCACAGTGAAAGTAGTTTAGGCTATGTTTTTTCTTCACGGCTTTCAGATGATGCATGCATTTCAAACATGTGGACCATTCACAGCCTTTATAATTGGAGGAGAACTGATTTACAGAGCAGGCCTTTCCACATGAGCTCTTTTCACAGTTTTGCTCTTGGTTCTCTGAGCCGTGGTAAATATCAGAGATCTGAAACAAGATGCTCCTGTCATGCTCTGAGTCTGCATGGCCAAGAAATAGCACAGCTAAAAAATATCTTATTTTACTTTCCTTCAGGGCTCATTTCAGTGTCTTCCTGGTTACTCAGTCCATCCAGGTGTCATCTATTTTTACCCTTTGCTTGGAATTTGGTTCACACCATGGTTTATTCTGGTTGTTCATCGTGGGAGCTTCTTGCACCTTCACTTGGTGAGGCACAAACCTTTATCAGATAACAACTGTTAAGTCAGTTTGTAACTGTAGAGTAGTAGGATGGATGCAACAAGGATGTCTCCATCTCCCAACTTCTTCTTCCTTCCTTCTCTTCCCACTCTCCTTTCACAGACCAGAGACTGAGCAGCCAAGGGCACCATCATATAATGGGATGGAGAGCAGCACCTTGGTTAATCTGCAAATACACCAGTGCAGTTGGTCTGGTCAAACCAGCCAGATCATCTTTCTCTTTACCATAATGACTAGGTTTCATACCCCATTTATCAAAGTGAGGAAAAGCTCCTTTCGGTCATACCTATGAATTAGTCAACAGAGCTATCTCTTTCTTCCTCAGTAAAATAACTGCTTGACAGGATAAAACTCTTTGAGTTCTCTCTGAAAAAGGGACATTGATAAGTTTTGAAAAAGGATAAAGTTTTTGTTGCTTAATATTAAAATACTCTGACATGTTGTGATTCTCATTCTTTTGTCTGAGTCATGCAAACTAAGTCATACAAAAGATAAGTCTTGCAAACATTGGCATGAACCAATCTCTTGATGTGTTTGTCACAAAACCCCCAAGTGTGCTGAAGTCTTAGTAGTCAAAATCAAACTTGGGGCATGAAACACCTCTAACTGAATGTCCTAATGAGTCTGTCAAAAATCAATACTGAGCTGACCCTGACAATGTTGGTGTCTTGTAGATTGTTTTGTTTGATTTGGCATTTTGTTGGTGATGGTTTTTGGTTGGTTGGTTGGTTTTTGGTTTTTTGTGTTTTGTTTTTTTTTAATCTGATAAAACTCATTATTCTGTTTTTTTTTTCTCTTTGTAAATGCACTGTATTCTACCTTCAAACAAAAAAATAATTCAAGCAAGTGTAAACTGTTCCCATCTTTATCAGTTCTAAACATTATTTGCATGTGAAAACAGGTGGATATCTTGTGGCTATAGTGTAGCACAAAGATTGCTCAAGTATAACATACTCAGAGACATAGATCACATCCTTGTCAGGAGATTGGCAGAAATTCAATAAGGAGAAAATTTAGGAAGAGTCCTGACGTCCTTGGGTTAGCAGGTAGTGGTTATAAATTGAAGGTGATATGCTTGGCCAACAAGAAAGAGAGCAGATAACTTCTTGGAGGAGAGCCCAGATAGAACCCTCTCATCTGGTTTATACATAGGATAACAGCAGGGACAGAGTAGTAGCACTAGCAGTGGCTAATTTCATTATTATGTGAAAATATTACTGATATCAAAAGGTTTTTTAGTAAGCAGTTACACAAAAATAATGACAGAGGATTTTGATCATGAAATATTTCTGTGAGAAATAGATAACAAAACTATATTTTATGGAGTAAAACTAATCACAAACTAGGTGTACTTAAAATGTCAAAAAATGCACAAGACCTCTCTCTGACTGAGGAGAAAATAAAACAAAGAATGTAAAATAGCTATTTCTTGATGTATTTTTCGCATTTCAAAACTAGGCAGGTATATTTTGATATTTTAAATATTTTTTTAGATTATTAAGCATGTTTTGAGTAGAAAAGTTAACCAAGCAGAGCAGACGTGATTTTCCCCTCTTCATCTCACTGCCTGTGTGCCTTCAGGTTAAGGTTGGGTGAATTTGTGAGAGAATGCTATAGTTGGACTCAGGTTACTGAGTTTACTCAGGAGTAATTTTTTCAATCTGGAGATGGTGATATCAGATAATTATTCACAATTCCATTGGTGCCCTAGGAAATTTTGCTGGCCTCTTTGTCACACTTTTGTTGACTTGACAACAAACTCTGTTAGGTGACCCTGCCATGGCAGGTGAGTTGTCCTAGATGATCTCCAGGGGTCCCTTCCAACCCTAACAATTCTGTGAGTCTGTAATGCTTTTCACTAAAGAACAGTTGTCAGGACTTGCAATTCCTTGATCCTGATGTGTAAGTGCCAAATTATGTTTTAATATACTTATTGTCAAAAAGCTGTAATTTTAAAAAGTGAGAAAATACACAGGGTATCTTACGGATACCCTTCCCAGATGCCCTAATTGGATAAACTCCTTCTTTCATGTTTATGTGCTTTTTAAAACAAAATAACAATTTTCATGATTGCAAGTACCCTGACAAATGCTTATGTTTTGCCTCCAGAGCCAGAGCCTACATACTAGCAGGGCTGAATAGTGAATAACTTGGCTGATCAGAGATCCCTGATTATGGCTGGGCCTATCATAGGGTTTGATCTGACAGTATTTCTTGATGTGCCACTGTGCAGATGACACCATCAATTAGTCATAAATATTTTACCAGAGACAATGGCTCTCCCTTCTGCAGTGTCTAGGGGTAGACAAGTGCATTCCCAAAAAAAATGAAAGACATAACCCTCTCCCAGGCATTTTTAAGGAGCAGATCTCTTCTCCTTATCTAGGTGTGGTTTACA
Source organism: Sterrhoptilus dennistouni (assembly GCA_013397095.1). Taxonomy (NCBI): domain Eukaryota; kingdom Metazoa; phylum Chordata; class Aves; order Passeriformes; family Zosteropidae; genus Sterrhoptilus; species Sterrhoptilus dennistouni. The sequence goes on from VWZU01013844.1 coordinate 100,108, forward strand.
GTTTACAGTAATGTTTCTTATTCCCTCTTTGAGCCAATATTTTTCACAAGGCACATTCAGAGCAAGGTAAAGAGAGCAATCTTCTCATGCACAGCACTTAGTCTTTACATGGACAAACTGCTACCTTGGCACCACCTCTGCAGGAGTACAGAGTAGTAATATGAGCTAATGCAACAGAGGCTCACAAAGACAGTCTTAGCTTTTCAACAAGGACTCTGGGTCCCATCTGGAACCCCTCTGACAGGAAGAAAATTAATATACAGCATCTGGTTCACTGGTGCATCTCTAACGCTGTGTCTGAGGAATCGTTTCCTAAAAGATGAGAATTTCCTCTCCTCTTGCCTCCTGGGAAAGTGAAGCAGCAATTCCTGCTTAATTCTTTGAAACTGAGGTGATAGCAGTCACAATCATGGAGGGGTTTTGGCAATTGAATACAAGGTATCTTACCTTCATCTGCAAGGGGGCACTTGCAGTGCAAAGGTTCAAGACTTAGCTCTAGGTCTCTCTCTGTTGACTAAGCTGGAGCCAACACCACTTTAGGAACCAGCTGTTCTGGAGCCATTTTTGAGGAAATAAGTTCTTTGACTGTGTTGAATAGTGCATTTTTTCAGGCAACTAAAAACCATTCATAAGCACGTATTAGAAAGTCCATTTTGGCAACATAGAACTGCGCTCATTGTGAAGTTAACAGTGGTGAAAAGGGTCCCAAGAGATGTATCATCTATCCTCATACACCAAGAGGAATACTCTTTCTAGGCAATCATCTGCAACTGGAAAATACTCAATAATATTTTTCCTTCTATTTAATTTTTTCATATTCTTCAGTTTAGAGGGAAAAAAAAAGATGAAAATGGGAAAAATAAGGATGACTAGATGGAGAAAAAAACATTGCTATTAAAAACCCCTGAGCACTCAGCTTCTGTATCCAGGAAAGATGTAGGAGACTACTCCTCCTGCAAAATGGTCAGCTCTGAGCCCTGCTGATGGGGTAGGAGGTGCTGTAATAAGCAACAACAAAAGTAAAAGTAACTGGAATTGTTTGACAAACTACTTCTGAGAAAAGAGACTAAATGAACAGAAAAAGACTGAAGAAATTTGGAAAAAAAACAAAAAAAGAAAAAAAGGAAATATGACAGTATGGTGCTCTCTGTCTTTCATTAGCTTACAGAGATCTTTCCTGGTCATGGAGCTGGGGAAGAACACAGAATGTGTCCCTTAGTGTGAGTGCTGAATAGCAGCACCTTGCTAGAGAATTACATACACTCAAATATATTGTGTTAGTGAAATCATGTTACAAGGATGTGTAAACATGGGTTTTTTGACATATCAGGAAACAAGCAACACAGAACTCGAATACCTTTCAAGTGTCAGAAAACAAGTTTTTGAAAGAGTTGTTTCCAGAGCTGGTTTCCTGCATTGCCCTGCGTTTTACTTCTCATATTTTATTTGATTTCTGGAAAATTTCTGAGGACCACTACAGCTTTAAACAAAAGACCGTAAAATTAACTTATATTTGAATTCAGTTGATGGAATTTCTCTTAGACTCCTGCAGTATAGAAGTACTGTTCTGTTTTCTTCTTCTTTTGTTTTCTTCTTTCAGTCGATAGCCCACTGTAATATTACATTTTTCTGTAATTAAGTCAAAAAGGCCTAGCCTTCCACACCTGTCAGTCTACAGGTCATATATTTTTTATGTATTTGATTTATTTATATATTAGCTTTAGATATTTAGTGGTAACTGGTTTGCATATAGGTGTCAGAGCTGCTGCAGATTATCTATTTCAGGTTGAAATCCAACGCCTTATGACTGTTTGCAATACAACTAACATATAAGTATCTCAGCAGACTACAGTTCTGTACCTAGTGGTTTCAAACTTCTGTGCTTTACTCACCTTAAATTTTAGATGAAAATGAAGTTTTTTTACTGTTTCTAAATATTTTTACTCAAATGATGAAGTAGTTTCTAGGCAACTGGCACTTTCATGATACAGCTTGCTTCACATTTTGAAATAAGTTCTGTTGTATGCTTAGTCTCTGTAGGTAACGTAGGTCTCCTTCCTTCCATCTCCTGAGTGTTAATGCATTTCATTTTTATAAGACTAGGTAATAGTAAAATAATATTTTCAGCTTAAAACATGTAACTTATAATATATAAACATATAACTTATAATATATAAAAAATGAGAATCTGTCTCTCTTAAATGTGATAGTTAGCATTGTGTGTCAAATGATGCAAATGTCCACTACAGTAATAATTTAGAAAGTAGGGCTTCTGCTAGCCAGCTCAAAATACAGAGGAATAGGTTAAAATAGCCTGATATTACAATAAAATACAAAGGACAGTGACTTATTATAATAAAGAAGGAGAGATCAGTTCTTATTCTAAATACATTGATTTTTTTATTTTTTTTTTTTGAGATTTGGGAAAACCAGAGACTTGTTTATCTCCTGGTTTGGTTTTCTGGATGGCACTAAATATGTCCATCATTCATTCATTCATTCATTCATAGACACACTCAACATATTCCAGGGGAAATAGGTAATATAGTAGTGAATGCCAAATTTCTAGCTACATATTCAGATCTACTCATCTATGTGTACATGACAATGATTGAGATTTTTCTGTGGACAAATATGTGCTTGTGATCAAGGGAGTGCAGTTCCTTGGATAGGTCCCAGGTACAACAGTGAGTATACTGCAATGTCCTTAGTGCTTCTGAAGGAGAGATTAGTCTCACAGGAAAATAAATATTGGCCCAGCACCTGAAATTCAGTGTAAATTGTTGATTGATTAAGTAGTTCTCAAATGTTTGGATGTAACTGTAGGTCTCTGTGCTGTATGAAGAATTTCAGCATGAGTTGCTGTTTGATGCTATGAAGATGAATGTAAAAGGAATTTTTAGGGACACTGGAAGTGTTTGCTAATGAGAATCCATTGCATACAACAATTCAAAATACCAAAATCTAGAAACTTTATGACATTGCACACCACTGATTACTACACACACTTTTTTCATATTTCCAGTGGTGGTGAGGCTATTGTTTTCTATGTTGTATGCATTGGTCCTCGTTACACACATACACAACTACACTGCATACAAAATTCAAGGCATGGTAAACTTTCCCAAAATGCGTATGTTTAGTAAGGGAATGAAGTCAGTCTAGTTTCAGGTTACCTTCCTTCTAGTTTTATGTCAAAGATTTTTGTATCCACATTTCAACAAACAAAATCCTGTATATCAGCAAAAAGGTTCTCCCTGGCTCAATTCTCAGCAAAATGTGAGTTTTGGAGCTGAGGTGAGCAATGATTACAAGTGTATGCCAGCCCAAGCAATGGCATAAGACCATGCAAACCTAAAAAGAACCTATGGCAAGTTTGTGGGTGAGTTATTGGGATTCCAGCAACACTTACAGGTGCCTTTGAGGCTTTTAGATGTGACAGGGTCTATGCTAGACTTCAGATAGTCAAGGAGGAGCAAAGAAGTTGAAATGACTCAACAATTCATGAAGATCTGCTTGCCAATGAAACTTATTTTACTTGTTATCCACTGCCCACCAGAAGATAGGCTTATCTTTTGTCATTGTTTGCAAAGGAAAACTTTGTATTTAAGGCTGTTTGGTACCCAGCTGTTTGTCTTGCTTCGTGATGGCAGGACTCAGTTCACTATCAAATTGCCTTTAATAATTATATGAGTTCAATAAATATTTTCTGATGTTAATTTGTTCCTTTGTGCTTATTATTCTGAAACTCATGTCCTAGATTCTGATCCTCTGCAGAGGAGGAAGAATATTATATGTGTCTTTAGCATGCACAAAAGACTGGTGAAACTGGTAGAAATTGATTTGGTAATGTTCTGAAATCAGGCTAAGAAACAAGCCTGGACTTGTGTTTTGTCCTCATAATTTCTTGAAGAAATGATCCTCTGAAAGGGGCAGAGGGAGAGGAGAGAGGACATTGTGACTATCTCCTCTTTAATCTCTCATCCCCATGTCAGTTTGTTTCTCAACGACTCCTAGAACTGAAAGTGATTCACCAGGTCTTTCATCAAAAGTAGGATTTAAGTCACAAAGTCTGAGCAACTTTGACATATTCGGACAGCTGTGCAGCAGCTGACAACTAGTTTTATTTAATCAGGAAATAATATTTTTTGCATGAACTACAGAAAACTTAAAAATTCTCATATGTACCTTTTTAATTTTTGTGTCAACTTTAAATTCAGTACTTAAAGGTTAAAAACCTGATTCTAGTAGCTTTCAAATGGCTTACTACGGTTTCTCTCTTCCAACATTGTGTGCAAATACCCTTATAAGCAAAAGAGGTTTTCATCTAGCATGATTATATTCATAACTTTAACTAACAAAAACGTGCCAAGCTGAAATTTCAATCTGGCTATTTTAGTGAGACACATTTTTCATTATAAAACAGACTTTCAGTGCAGTCATTGGTCAGAGAATATGCAACAGCTCAATATTTTGTGCAATTAGGGCCTGTCTTGACATAATTAAATTACCCAGCATCGCAAGTCTTTAGAAAGAGTGAAGAAGAATATTTCTTATCCTGGAAAGGGTTCATCAGTTTAAGCAATTTTAGAAAAAAGATAAATTCTTTATCTACACAGTTTTCCTGCTGTTTGCTCTGAAATTGCCTAGTATTTGCACTTAAATTAGGCTGGGGAGGAGGGTGGTACATTATCATCCCACTTCTGAGATTCATATATGTCACTGAACAGCTTTCAAGTAAAATGACAGAAGGCCATCACCTTGAGCTGCTTAATTAAATTGGGAAAATAAAAGGAAAAAATTCAATGTAGATTTATGCTGGGAAGTATATTATATGAATATTGTATTTTAATTTATTTTTTTTTACACAAAGGTCCTATGACAGATTTGTTACTTTACAGAACATTTGAGAAAATGAATACTTTGTCAACAAATGACTTCTTCCCATTCTGTTGGGGAAGATGTTTCTTTCATTAAATTTAATAAGTATTACTTAAGGTATTTATAAAATAAAGTGCTTCAATACAAGAACAAAGCACCATAAAGTTATGACATATTAGTATCTGCAGTACAAAAATGAGAGCAAGCCTAATTCCAGAAGTCCAAGTCACTTGCTTTGCCACACAGAGTGATCTTAACAATATATTTACAGCTCTAAATAATCATGTAGCTGGAAGTAAATGCCAGAAAAATGAAATTCACTTGCATCTAATGTTACCACTCTACATGAAACGCTGCGGAAAGAACTCCACAACTAATAATAGTTGTTAGAGCGGTATGTATTTATTGACATCAAGATGTGTGGGGAATAATTTCACCAAAGACATGCATACCCACCAGGGAACTTGCCCCCCTTATTATTCCCTGAGGGCTTACATATGTATGACATTCCGTGGTTCCCTTCATACATATTAATTCCCTGACCCCGCCCATCCTCACTTGGTATAGTAATTAACTCCACGCCCTTCTGGGCATGCTCAGTCCATGGTCGTGGTGGTCTCTGGGCCGTGGTGGTGGTCTTCTGTCATTCACCTCTTCACCTTTATCTCTCCCATGTGTGCTTTGGCCCTCTTGGCACGTTTTCAAGGGAACATATCATCTCAGAGTCTGTGTTTTTTTCTTTATCTGCACCCTTAGCCCTGTTAACCTGCTGTTTAGGCTAGTTCTTCTAGTTCTTCTGAGTATGCCAAAGGTTTCCCATACTTGTGGTGCTTAGATATATGCAAAAGGGTAATAGACACAATGTTTGGTGTTCATTAAATGCCATCTCATATATTCTAAAATACTACTTGGAATACATTCTAACATACAGTATATGTTCTTTAATCTACTATAAAGGATCAGCTGGGATTTCTCAAATCTATGTATCAATACAGGTTATCTTATTGTGATATACATCAAACAGGTCAGTTTACCTACCCTTTTTTTATTTACTGCTACATAATTGGCTCTAACCAATTTATACCAGCTGCTTAATCACATGGGAGTATACCTGCCATTGAAATAATAGCATTACCACCTGCTGATTGCTGCCTTTTCTATGACATGCATTTCAATGGCATTCTACAATTTACTAACTGGTCCTTTGCCACAATCCTGCAGAATTGCTAGTAGGTTTGCTGCAAGTCTACTCCTTTTTTTTTTTTCCCCTAGCAAAATCTCAGTTTTATGACTCTGGAATTTGTCTTAAATGTCCAAATATAAACATACTTAGCGTGAAGACTTTAGGGTTTTTTTAATTAATATTTTTTTGTTATTCATATTTCCTAAAATTATGACACCTTGAAATCTTATGTGTAACTTCTGAATCACTCAAACAGAACAATGTATATGTTAATTTATTTTGTAATTTATTCTACTGCATAAAATGGTAGGCTCATACTATAACTCTCTGACCAAGTGGTGATAAGGTTGCTGGAGTGCTACCAGTACATTAATAACTGAACTTGCTTGAAGTCCTAACAATTGTTATTTATTCCTATAACTTAGCTGTGGAAATTCACCTGTAAAATGTAAAGAAACTATTTTTTTTAATGATGTGTCTGCTACAGCAAAATGTTTGACTCTAAAACTTTCAACCTTACGCAGGATTGGTAACCAGTTTTTGAAGGAACTACAGCACATCAGTGTTGAAAAAGCAAAGTTTCTCTTTCAAAAGGGCCATTTATAATGAATGTAACAGGTTTTACTGTTATTTACCAGTGGGAATGAGCATCTTCCTGAAGAGTAATGAATCAGAAAGCCGAGCAGAAGATAGAAAGTAAGTTTATTTCCTGTGACTGTGTCTGATAATACTGTCCTGGTGCTGTTGTATGAATGAGCTATGCTCAACACATAGCTATGCACAGGACATAGCCCAGTGGGTAATATCCTTGGCAGTATAGAAAGCAGGAGATGTCAGAAACAGAAGCATTCTGTTCGAGGAAAGGATAGGGTTCATAAAGCTCCAAGCCTGGGGCACTATCAAGACACCAGGTCTCAGTGTAGCATTAGCTCGTGGTGGAAAGAAGCACCTCTTTACCTCTTCTTTAAAGGTAAAAAACCTTAAATCATATTAATTACACTAAATGGAGCATCTTATGTTCAAAAGGTCCTTTGAAGATGAGGCCCAGACGTAGTGGAGATGTTCTAGTGAAATTAATACATTTTCAACTTCTTTTCTAGAAATAAGGGGTATTGGACAAGACTGCAGAAATGCAAGTAAGCACTTTTGTCATGATCCTTACCTGACTGCAAGGGGGAGGGAGTGGGGTAATTGCGCAATCTGTTTCTCCCAAAGTGGTAGCTGAAGCCACTGAATAGGAAACCATTACTGCTGAGCAGTTGATGTCTATCATGGCAATGGGCTGAGGAGTATCAGTTGTTTCGTCGTGCTAACTGCTATATAAATATCTGAGTTTTTCCTCAGTCTGGCAGACAATGGAGAATTCCAAAGGCAAAGGGTGAAAAAATTGTAATAAATACAATGAAGTTAATTTGACATCTGTAGTAAGAAGTGATTATGACTACACTGTCCAGATTAAAAAAGGGATAATTCCACTTGCCACTACAATACCACCACAGGAGAGATATATCTCTCTCAACTATCCAAATTTGAGTGGAAATCATTGCGCTTAGATTATCCTGCGTTAACATTGTTGACATAATCATTTGGGAATAGATGAAGCTTTGCAGGAAAGCTAATATGAGTGAGATGAAATCAATAAAATTCTCTCAAATAAACGAAGACTTCTGAGGAATTAAGCACTTTGAAGGAGGACTGATGATCATAGTACTTGCAACAATTACTCTGCTCTGGTGACACCCCACCAGGAGTGTTTCATCCAGCTCTGGGATCCCTAACATAATGAAGATGTAAAACTGTTAAGATGCTGTAGGATGTAGAGCTGCTAGTGGGCCACAAAGATGATCAGAGGTCTGGAAAACATGTCCTATGAAGACAGGCTGAGACAGATGGGATTGTTCAGCCTGGAGAAGAAATGATCCAGGGAGAGCAATACAGCCCCTTCCAGTATGAAAATGAGGCTTATAAAAAATGGGAAGATTGCTTTTTCACAGGTATATAGGGATAGGACAAGTGGGAATGATTTTAAACTAAAAAAGGAGAGGATTAGATATTAGGAAGAAATTCTTCACAGTGAGAGTGGTGAGGCAGTGGTTGCCCAGAGAACTTGTGGGTGCCCCATCCTTGGAACTGGTTTGAGGCCAGATTAGTGGGGCTCTGAGCAACCTAATCTAGTGTATGGCATCCATGCCCTTGGAGAGGGGCTTGGAGCTAGATGATCTCCAAAGTCCCTTCCAACCCAAACCATTCTGTGGTTCAATGTTCAGTTGATGTTCCTTGCTTTCAACAAAGATGTATAGAACCAGCTTGAATGTGTTCATTTGGAAGATTTGTCAAGGGACTATTGTTCACTATTGTTCGCTATTGTTCACTATTCATTGGGTGAACCTTAGGTGCAAAATATTTTTAGGTCTGAACTGTGCTATTGACAATAACTTCCAGAATTAAAAACTTTAAGATTTATTTAGACTTTTCTGAACTGTAACAAACTCAGAAATGTGATCAAGAAGACTGTGTACAAAGTGCCAAGAATATAACCACTTTCAGACAATTTCTTGCTTTACAGAGCGTATTCGTGTATGAGTGCCAAGGAGTAAATGCTTAAGAAAACAGCTATGTCTCATTAACATTTAGCTCCTAAATAAGAGTGACCTCAGAGCTAAAGAAATTTGTACCACTATTCTGGTCTGTTTTTAAAAGACAGCCTGAACCAGAGAGTGTGTGATATGTTAGGATTATATCCCTTGTGCTCTGGGGAATAAAATGCATCTGAGAGCTGTTTCTCCCATTTGATGGAAAGGAAATATTAATGGGTAGGTCAGACTCTCTGACAAATTGATTCCATTTAGCTGGCCTAACACAGACAGCTCTTTAGCAAAGCGTTACATTAATAATCTATCCTTTTAGCCTTTCTGTTTTCTTGTGGAGGCAGGTGCCACTGATTTCCTATTACTTTAAATAAATATAATTAAGCTATGGTTCAGTGACTCAACTTCATGAGCCAGACTTTGATGTTTTTTACTGGGCTGAATCTGCTAAGTTGCTAAGCTTTTTTTGTCTCTTTAAACAAGATCAGGGTCTAGCTTCATGTGTCTCAACCAAGATGAAATTGCTCAGTGATGAAAGCAGAGACTTGCTATTCAATGATTCTTCAGTAAAAACTAGCTAATAACTTGACAGTTTTGGTTATCTAGGTATCTATATGAGTAAATGAACATCTCTGGCAAATCACAGGTTTGACTTGTCAGGAAATACATGAAGACTTGTAGCTGGACTGTAATAGAGAAGGTTATTCATGGATTCACAGTATTATTGCAAATCATTCTACTACCTCATCTATATTTTACTGCAATTTTCTGGACCACATCTTTAAATAGATACCTAGAAAAGTGCAGCTATTGTGGTAGAAGAGAGTTCGTTGAATACCATCCCAGCTACAGGAAGAGTGGTGTTAGGCAGCATGTCTGAATTGCACTGTAATCCCAGCAAGTCATTCTTGTGCAGGCACCTTGACTCTATGTGTGTCCTGAGAATAAAAATGTTGTCATGTTCCACCAGCCTCAGGAAGATGTTTTGTTCTGCATCCAGTTTACTGTATAAGCAAAACTCCAGTTCCAGAACTGGATTGGGATCCTTCTTGGAAATTTCTTCTTACCCAGAAAGCAACATTTTTATTGGTCCATGGGGGCCACTAGAACTGGTGAAAGGGGCAGCTTGTCAGAAGGAAGTACAAGTAATACACAATTTCATACCAGCCAGGGCAGGTAAAACAAAGTGCTAGAGCTATGGACAGAAGCAGGGTAGAGGGGCTACAACACAGGAAAAAAAGTGTTCCTGCAGCTGAGAGGAGTGACTAGATGCTCTTATGCTCTAGAGTCTAGATCCAGAAGTTTTACCTAGTCTGGTGATAGAAACAACTACAAAACCCAGTCCCTTCTGTCTCTCAGAAATAACTACAAAACCCAGTCCCTTCTGTCCCTCCTTTGCTAATTGATTTAACAATGAAAGGATCTCCCTCTGAGGCAGCTGTGTCATTTGTTCAGATACTGTCTGCTCATCTGCTGAAATTAACATTTTAAGCATCCTGAAGCTCTGTGTGGGTTTATGTATTGAAAAATTATTTTTAAATTTAGGAGAAAGAGAAGAAATCATAAGTGCTGTTGGGGATGAAAAGGCAAACACTTCAAAGCTAGGAATTACCAGCATTTGAGGCAATAGCAAATAATCATGTAGTAGGTAATCATGAAAATTGCATCAAAATACATATGCACGAGGGAGTCAATTAGATTTTCTTAAGCAACTTTGCACACTGTCTTTTTTTCCTGAGTTTCGAAACCTGGAGGTTTTTTAAATGCAGGCAATCAAAATTAGTATTATAGTAATGCCCACTCTTGGCATACTGCTAAGATAGTAATTCCTAGTGATATGTTCTACCAATGATTTCTGCAGAGGGAGTTTTGTTAAAGTATTGTTTCCTCCTATAAATTTAAAATTTTCTGCTTTTCACTGTCTTTTTTACCTCTTTATTATTATGAAGAATGCCATGCAGGAGATGCTTGATGTATGTTCTTCTGTTACAAATATGTTTTTTATATATCTATCTTATTTTGAATCTATACAGCTACAACTTTCTTAGTTTCTCATGTGGTTTTATGAGCTGACATCCCTAGGAGGTAAATAGAGCTTTTTTACAGTCTCTATGTCTTTCCAGAAAACTTAAAAATATGTTCAACATTGAAAATTGATAAACGGGTCAGGATGTCACAGAAAAAAATAAAGTCATGATAGATGTAGGCAAAAGAAAAAGACAGATAGAAGACAGGGCAATTTTATCACTTTCTGAAAAAGAGAGGGGAAAGGCATGGTTTGCAATGGCAAAATGTAACAGACAGTGACAGGAAATGTTAAATATTTAGCCACATAAATATCTCAGAGTTCTCAACACCTCATGTTCACATGCTTCTGTTCTTTCACCTGCCTTTCCCACCATATCCTACAGATAATTTATAACTGGATGACAGTCACCTTTACTGTATCAACCCGTGCAGGCGCAATATTGAATGACATTCAAACTCCCAAGTCCTGAGTGGTTTCAGCTATTGTGGGTTTTGGTGTGCAGAACTATCACCAAGACTGAAGCCAGAAGGTTGAGTGAGATGATTGCTCAGTGTGTTCAGTGCTCATGAAACCACACTCAGAGTTCTGTGGAAGGAGTCTAGTGGAGGTCCTCCAGCAGGGGTGAGGACTGGAGCATGTGGTGCACAGGAAAAGGCTGGGGAATCTGGTCCAGTTTTCAGGCTCAGAAAGGAGACTGAGGTGAGATCATAGTGCAACTTATGCTTGCAGGAGAAAATAGGGAAGATGTAGCCAGACCTGGAGGTGCAGAGTGGTAGGAAAAAGAGTAGGAAGCTGGAAACCAGGAAATTCTGACTATATCAGAGTAAAATATTCACCATGGGGACAATTAAATACCAGAACAGATTGACTGGTAAGGTTGTGGGATCTGTGTCCTGGGAGAGATTCAAATCCCGACTTGATGAAGCCTTGAGCAATCTGACTTAATTGACTTTAACCAAGGTTTGAATTACCCATATCCTCTTCAAATTCAACTATTCCACAGGTTTGTGTGGGATCAAATAGATAGATTCCAGTGGTCAAGAAAAAAAATTGATTTAATAAGATTTACACTAAGTTATTGATAGCCACTTAAAGTAGAATTGAATGAAAAATGTACTAACAAAATAGATAAAAAATATTTTGTCATATCAAAATCTTTTGCAGAAACAACCAACATTTGCTTGTAACATATTTTAAGATGTTAAATATGTTGCATATTGTAACATACTTAACATCTTTTGTCTGCATGCCCTTTTGTTGTGAAATGCTTTTGTATCATCTAAAGATGCAATTCCTGATATTTAGGGCTTTTTCTAGTCCATTTTGAGGGCATATTAATCACTATTAATAGCAAATGTAGCAAATAAATAATTCTGATAATATCCTGATTAAGACATTTTTTCTGTTAGCTACTTTTTGTGTGTGCAGTCTTGTATGTCTGGTGATTTGTTTCTCTGGAATCACACAGTATGTTCCCAAAGTACACCATAAAAATAACATAATCATGATATTATCTCTTCTGTTACAAAGTATATGACAATATTGTGTTTATTGTTAAATACAGCCTGAAGGACCTCATGAGAGTGCCAAACAAGTAAGCTGTTTTCAATTAAGGCCATCATCTCAGTGCTCAGTAAACACAGAAGATTATTTATATATGAGCTTGATGTTGTTAGAAAATGTGTAGCAGAATCATGCAGTTCAGCTTTGGTTGGATGTAACTAAAAGCAACAAAGACCAAGCACAACTATAAAAGAAATTATGCCTATAATAAACCTAGGTCATAGATGGTTAGTTCATTTTATATTGTTCATAATGTATGGGTACTCCTAATGATTCCATTAGAGTTCAAATAACAGAATTCAGAACAAATGTATTTCTACTGAGCAGTAGAAACACAATTTCTCTGGAACTGCAGCTGCTGTAGTTGAAGATTAGTCTCTTACTATCCCTTAGGGAGATAACTGTCTCTGCCAGCTGACTTAGTTTTTATACTGCCAGCGATTTATTAGATTGCTTTGCTCTTAAGTGTGATAATAGGCCTTATGCTTAGCAAGGTTTAGAGACTTCCAGTGCATTAATATTTTATGGCAATGGCAATCAAGACATATTTTGTTTATCTAACAAGACAAGCCAAGCTATAGCTGATGTGTACTGGAGATTAAATTTAACGGGTAAGAACTCTGCCAATTATGTCTTTAATGCTTTGCAATGATTTTTGTAATTCTAATCTAATAATTTACATATTTGATGCATCAACATTTTGTTGCACTGCTTTTTTGTGTGACACAAGTACTATAGAAACCTTGTGTCTGTAGCCATTTTACTCAGTTCTTTGGTATCGATATATTTTCTTTGGATAGTTTATTCAATCAGATATAACAATATTTGGAGGCTGAGAAAACTCTCACCTAGGAGCCCATATAAACCTACTTGGGGAACTCAGTTTACAATGAAATTGATTGAATGTTTCAATCTTGTGAACATAAACCTCAGTTGCTGTACATGTTCTGTATAATGGTCAAACTAGCACCCTGGTTTGCTGTCACGCAGTTTCAGTGACAGTGATAGTTTTTGCTGCCCAAATAAATATTTCATATGAAGGACTCCTTTCCTGATTTCTTTTTGCTTCTTCTCTACAAAGTAGATTTTTCAGCCATTAGTGGTGGAAGACAGAGAGTGAAGACAGTGGGTCAGGTGTCTGATTCACTGTTATCTGCAAAAAGCTCTGGGGACAGGATTGAGCATATTTACCAAGCAATTGCATATGGAAGGGTTTGATTCCTCAATTACTTAGGCTCAAGTATATCAGATGTTAGATGTAAGTTCAGCAAGTATTGATATTAACAAGTACTGATATTAACTGATATTAACAATATGGTTTCAGCTGCAAATATGTGGTGCTTGTGGAAGGGGTAGCGAATAGTCAGGGAGGCAAAGTTCAGCTTTTGTTATGAAATGTGTTGGTCCATAGTTTTAAGCACTTAACTTCTCTTTGCATCAGGTTCTAAATGGACTTTGTAAGATTTGAGTTCATATATTTCCTCAAAACCATCTAAATAAAAAATTCTCTGTACAACTTCAAAGTTATTGGCCACAGGATAGTACCACATTTATTTTTCTCCAACATATCCATAAATATTATGTAATAGAGTAAGAAGTGGCAAAAGATATATATTGTTTCTCAGGATATTTTTTAATTGACCAATTGTATTTGTTGGGGGTTTTTGTTTGGTTTGTCATTGTTGGGGGTTTTTTTATACCTATGTTGAATATAATGGTTTTTTATTTTAGTGGTCCAGAAACTGAGACCTGATCCTGGAGTACAAATATTCATAATAATGTAGAGGACAAATGAGACTTTCAGTCTGCAGCCCAGTGTTAGCTAGTGAGCTGAGCACTGCAGTTTTTCAACTGCAATGATTTGCAGAATGTGCAATGTGCTATGCCTCTTCCCAGACATCCTTGTAGGTGAAACTGTAGTAAGCTGTGATCTTAACCCCAGAGAGTCCCAGTGGAGTTGTCTATGTGTTGGTCAAGAGAAAATTGACCGCACACAAACAGGCAGACATCTGACACAGTAATAATAAGGGTGGGTGTGTGCACATGGAAGCACAAAACAAATTTTAGGTAAGGTGAAAATAATTATAATAGCAAAAGTAATAGTAATTAATAGTAATAATTTTCTCTGCTAAAGTAATTCTTTTGTCTCAGTGAAATTTGGCTTGAACATTTTAGCAAACCTCTTGGGATGCACAGGCAGAGTAAGAGATATGATCAGTCACAGAAATAATTATGAAGTCTGCCTGTCATTCAGCAAGCCTAACAACACAATTAGGGACCATCTCATTTATAAATAGCAGGGACCTAGTAGGATTTTAATTTTCATAGCAAGTTAAAAAAGGAGTAGACCCAAGAAGCTGCAGTAGGTTGACAAAATTATGATTGCAGGATCAAATTTTTATCAAAACTCTGTTTTGACAATGGCTGGTGGGATTGAATACTCCAGTTTTTCAACATCATTTGTCACCTATTTTTGTGCACCTATTTGCTAAGGATGGTTAGATATCTGGTCCCCTGTGCTTCTGGCACTGTGGAGGTTTGTGGCCTGCAGGATGCTCAAATACAGCCTGTGGGAGCACAGTGTACTGTAGGGGTGGAAGCAAACCATGGGTTTTCAGTGAATTTAAAAGGTCAGGATTATCTTGTCAGTGGTACTAGCCTAAGCAGTTGTCATGGTTGTGTGTACACTTATATTTTCCAGGGAGGAAAATGTATGTAGATGTGAATGCCAATTAGGCATGGCCCTCAGGCTCTTGGCAAGAGGCCAACATGACCACTGATGGCAAAAGATATAAATGTTTTTCCTGTGGGGAATATGAAAGTGATTTTGTCTTGAGTGGCTCTGGGGACATCACTGGGTGCATTTTACCCAGTGAATTTACAGATTCAACAAAAGAATGGTGAAAAGAGAAGGCATCAAACAATAGGTAAAAAGCTTCTAGATAGATGCTCCAGCTTCTGTTTTTTGTCTTTATGGAGTATCTGTATCACACCATGTAATCTTTATACTGGTTGTCTCTCCATGTGCTCTTTAGGAATTTTCTAATGACTCTTATTCTACAATAGGTTTATTTTAACAGGAAAGTATACCTTGTGCATACTTTACTAAATTATGTGCTAAGGTTTATTTGACAAACAGTACAGATCTATGCACTACAGCCTACATTTATGCACTTACTTCAAAAGTTCAGATGAGCAAGTTATTCTTTACTCAACGTGTGTGGGAAGAATGTGTCATAAGTACTGGTATGGATAGAGGAGCCTAGCTCATGTGAATTGTTTGCACTGAAAACCATTTTAAAAGTATCCTGAAAGTTTTTCTGTGTGTTCTGCCAAATTGGTATAGGGAAGAATACCATGTTGTTTGGCTAATCATCTATTTAGACAGATATACACATAATCACAGCAAATCATAGGTTAGAGGTAATCTTCGAAAACACTGAAAACCTCTGAACAGTATAGTCTGCAGGCACCATTCTGAAAAACAACTAAAATTTGAAAATTAGCATCTCTTTTTATACAAACTGAACAGAGATATAGTAAATAAAAAGTTTATCTTCAGTAGTTTCTGAAATCTAGTTTTGTGTGAATATTGTGAAAACTAGCACATGCATTTATTTACTGTTAAAGTGTATTGAATATCTTTTCAAGCTATTTTCACTTAGACTAAAATATAATCTAAGGCAATAGTTTCCTTCCATTTAAATTAGTTTCTTTTCCTGATTACCTCTAAGAATGAAATGAGAGCAATTAAAGAATGAAATAGTTACTATATTTTATTGTATGATTTAAATTTATATTGCTTGATACTTTAACCACTGTTGTGCACGTATTTGTCAAAATCTGCAGGATAATTAGTTCAAACATATGTGACCTTTACTAGAAAATATTTGCAAACTATGTCATCTAAATGTATATATGACATGAATGGAAAGAGGGAAAAATTAAATCAATTACTCGGTTTTACAGAAAAGAAAATTCCCCTAGAGGTCTGAAAAATGAGACCATTCATTATAGAAGGGAACTTTTAAAAAATGTATAACTTTATATGAAGTGCACCTTTAAAATCTATTACATGTCTAGAAAAACAAAAAGTCATGTTAGAAAAACTTTAAAAAGTTGTAGCACCAATTTGTTTTTCAGGAGAATTTCCAAAGTATACAGGAAATAGAAATCTTGCTCAGAGTATTTTAGTATATTGAGTTCTCTCTGCCTTGAAAATCATAGTAGAAATCTCAAAGGACTCCTATAAAGATGTATTACATCATAAAGCAAACTAAGGATAGTAACCCATGTTATTAAACTGTCAACATACATTATACTGCAATCTGTCCACAATCCAACTCAACTTAAAGCCTCACTCTTGGCAGAAAGTTTAAAACATTAGACTACTCTTTAATCATCTAAAGCCCATGGTACTTTGGAAAAAAATGTTGTAATAATTGCTCCACTACTCCATTACAATATGTGTGAATTTCATTGGTTTAGTGCTGCAAGTGCTCAACCATTACAAGGAAGGGTTCTGAAGGATTACCACTTAAAAGGTTTTATCAGTGATGCTGTAGATTTCTTATTTCACAGAATGTTAATAAAGGTTTTGTATAACAGACAAAATGAAAAATAAATCTTAAAACCCAGTGCTTAAACTTTGCTTAATTTCCACATTAATATTTAATGACAAACCAGATAAAATTATGTTGATATAAAGTCTGCCTTCTCAACTAAAGAAAATGGGGCTATTGCGTTGAATAATGAAATACTGAAGATCAGTGTTATTTGGCAGGAAGTAGGAAAACTAAAAATTTCAGATCTGCTGATAACATATATTGAGAGAAGAAAGTCCAGGTCTAAGTATTAATCTACATCATCGTTGTTAATTTTAGCATTACCAATGAATCTTGTGGCTTGTTATAGGTATTCTTAACCCAGAGTTTATCATAGGAGGTGTGGCATATAAAGTATTATGGATACAGAACAGAAAGATAATTTAATCAAGTAATTACCGAGGAGAGGTCAGTTATGAAGTCTTAGTGAAGTCTTAGCGTCTAATCTTTTGTCTTCTTCTGCAAGATGGAAGTGATTGGTACTTTCTTTCTTTCCATCTTCTTTATTTCCTTCCCCCCACCCCTCAGGTGCTTTAGAAGAGAAGACATGAAAAAGAGGAAAGCAGCAGACACTGGGTGACTGGCTGGGAGGAGTCAGAATGGGTGGGGATTGTAAGGGCCATCCACTTGGATGGATAGATCCTGAGTTGATAGTGACTGATGTGAAGACAGCAGAACAGCAATACTAATATATTAATAATGACCATTTTTATCTCTTCATAACAAGTAAATTGTGAAACCTCTTGCTGTAAAATGCCAAACAACGCAATTATGTTATCAAGAAAAAAAGTCAACCCTATTGAAATAATTCCTCAGGGGTACTTTACATATGTGTTTCTAAGTTGAAACATCAGATTCTAAAGTAATTTTAAGCTCTAGGTTATTAGAGATTAGAAGCGGTCAGAAACATGAGTTAAGGCAGGAATGTGGGAAATGGTAGGAACTTAAACTCTATCTCTGTTCTTCCAATCCATCCACAATCCACATATAATTAAACACTTCTGCTAGAAATTCAATAATTAAATAAATAAGTAACAGACTTTATATGAATTCTTACCAACTTATGTCAGCAATAGTGTAGTAAAATGGACCATTTGTAAAACTTTTTTTAAATCTAAAGTTTCACCTCATTGAACTGTCAAAAAGCATATTTAACTGTCTCACTCAGAGTGGTCTCACTCAGAGTGACAAATTATCATTCAAACTACAAGGCATAATGTTCTTTTGAAACCATAATTTCTCATTATAGCTACAATTACATATAGCCATTCTTTTTCTATGTTAAAGAAGTTAGGGAATGTACTCTGCTTTCTTGGACATATTCCTGTCCAACAGTTCCCACAGCAGGGAGGTTTATTAGGAACATGTGAACATAATTGAGAAACAAAATGTCTAATGTAAAATGTATTTACAGTTTTCCCGAGCTAGACTGTAGTTGATGGTTTTGTTGCTAATGAGAAATTACAGTATGCAACACAATGCTGCCAAAGAAAGCATCCATGCAGACCCTGTAGTGTGCATCTGAAGACTAACATTTCCTGAATATATAAATTTTTGAACTGAGTTGCACTTTGACACATTTTTTTCTGGGATACTTCAGATTTCAACCCAGCAAATGCTGGCTATTTTTTCTCCACAACCTGTGGGGTAAGGAAAGAAACAGCTAGACAACCCACAAGAGAAACCGTAAAAATCAGTAACACCCTGCAACCTCCTTCCTTTCCTACAGCCAGGGGGCCCTTAATACTTGCTGATGAGCATCTTTGCAGAACACCTCTTGCTTGAACACTTTATTAGTGCTTTAATGATTAATAATTAGAATTGGATCAAAATAAGATAGCAATTGTGATACTTCTCTGTATGTATTTTATTCTTCAGGTGACAGAATACTTCATCTCATGTTGTGCCTATTAGAAGACATAATTTTGTGTGGAAATGTTGGCGTGCAGTCCTGGTTTTGAAATTAGAGTATGAAAGAAGGACTTCATAGTTCATGCACCACGCACCTGCATTTCTAACTGGCTCATCTGTAGGTCAGCTGGCAGCATAGCCTTTAAATACTTTGCTGTGAAGTGTCACAGTTTTAGGGAAAGTTCCTCAGATATATTATTTAGAACAGTAGTATTTGTTCCATTCAATAATTCTGCAATAAACTGAGGAGTATACGGTGCCCAGGTGCCCAGAACTGTGGGGTTGGACAAAAAAAGCTTTTCCTTCTTTCTTCAGGACTTGAAGTTGAATGTGAAGGATTGAGTCTCCTAAGATACGAATATCACTCCAGCAAAATGTAAAGCCAAAAGCAAAGTAAAGAAACATAAAGCAAAATATTACTTTATATTTCAGCATCAAATTATATGTCTCATCACATTGATGAATAATGTCTTACTCAGCTCACAGAGGTTAGCGGGTGTCTCTGCTGAAGTGACAACCCCAAAACACACATTTGTGGGCTTGGCTGTGTTTCTACTTTCTGATTGGAAAGTGGATTTGCAGACAAATTATTCCACAGAGAAGAAGTCCTTGTCGCATGCAGATGCCCTTGTTGCTGTGAGTGCCATCTTAGGATGGGGCTGAGGAAAATTCATCTAATTATCCACAGGTGTGCAGAATTCACTAAAGAGGAGCTTTAGTTCATAATGATGCTCCCATTCTACAAGAATTTGGTCAAAACTGAAAATTTTCTAATGACCTGAGTTAAAAAATAATCCTTCAAAAAGGATTTCAACTGCTGAATTTGAAAGAATGAAATGGAAGAAGTACTACATCAAGTATGAAAACAGTCAGGACATTAACTTCTTTTTGTTACTCCTGTATTTAGAGTTGATGCTGTGTGGCTACTGAGACAGAAAGACTTTCCATTGTGTTCTTTCCCTGTGTCTAGATTGTTATTGCATCACAGACAAAAAA
The DNA here is from genome assembly GCA_013397095.1 of Sterrhoptilus dennistouni. Lineage (NCBI taxonomy): Eukaryota > Metazoa > Chordata > Aves > Passeriformes > Zosteropidae > Sterrhoptilus > Sterrhoptilus dennistouni. The sequence goes on from VWZU01013844.1 coordinate 119,863, forward strand.
ATAGTAAGCCATGTCTCATATTCTGTGACCATGCCTGTGTAAAAATTATCACAATAAATAATGAAGTGTTTTTTTCAAAGCTAAATAAAGGGTGCATTTAATTTTTATTACAACCTTTATTTCCCTATTCCAATGTGACAGCAGAATTTAACTTTGCAAAAATCTGAAAGGGTATTGCTAATATCTTGATTTAATTTCCTCTGTACTCTGGGCATCATTTATATCAGAGACTTTTCTTGAGATGTTGCTGTAAGTAGCTGTTTACCAACAGTGCCAAGAGCATTCATGTGCTGGAATTATGTCCAAATATTTGGCTAAAAATACACATATTTGCTGAAATAAACAGTGGTCAAAAGACTCAGATATGCTCCTTTTTAACTGTATTCCAAGATGTTTGTGAGTTACTCCTTGAAAAATTATCAGTCATGGTGAATTTAACAATGCAATAGTGGTGAGCTGCTAAATGTTGTGTGCTTAATTAACACAAAATTTAGCAAGAGAGACTCACTCCCCACCTTTCCCATTTTTATTCTCCATTCACAAAGGGAAGAGGTCATTCCAACACACTTGTTCAACACTTAGAAAAAGAAATCAAATCTTACCTGTAGTATTTTAATGTAAGTATTAAACAATGATATCAATAGCTTTAGTAAAAACAAGAGTGAACCAGTGGCAGATATGTAAGCAGTGAGTATTTACAGGCTCTGTAGGAACCAGGGCTATATAGCAAGCAAATGGCTAAGATTTACGTTGTACTTTTAAAGCAAATATAGTATGCAAAATGAACTTTTGATATTTTGAAATTCAGTCAGTTGTCAAAAATCAATTTGAGCAAAATTTTGTCTCCATCATAAACACATAATCCCACATAATTTGTACTGTTCTTTGCGAGCTAATTAAACAAAAGACATCTGCGGTACATAACTTGGTATTGTTCAGTTCTATTGGAGACTAGGACTCAGACACAAAATAAGTGTGGGAGGTGTTTTCCACACTTGTCTGACCAGTTTATGAAGGCTGAAAAGAACCTTGTAGCTGTTTTATGTGCATAGAATGCACTATTTTATGTTTCTGAGCTAATTTTTCCAAGATCTGGATTTACCGTAGCATGTTTCTTTATCACAGAAGTCAGACCGGAATGAATAGTTGCGTCTATTGGACACAATATTCTACAAGTCTATTTAGACTTCCTCTTCTCCATTCTCTTCCATACACAATATCTCAGTTGCTCAACCATATCTTTTGGTGATATAGCCTTATGGCTGCTCACAAGTTGGTCATAACCTTTAATTAGGGCATGGATGCCAAATGAGCAAGGATTTAAACCTCCAGCCTCAGGCATGACAAAATGCCGACTTTCTTGCAGAAAGGCCTTGCTGCAATCATAATTTTGTTCTAACTCGTCATCCCTGCTCCCTTATCTCATTTGCTCCCCTTCCTTCCTTGACCCATTAATTTCCATATGGGTGTACAGGTGTCTGGGTCTGCTATTAAAACTGGCTCTATGCCAGTTGTCAGACAACCTCAAAGTCTGCTTTTTATTTTTTTACTCCAGGCACTTTGGAAAAGACAGTGCTCAGTGATGTCTCTTTTACTGGACAATAGTTCCCTGTGCTACACAGCAAGACCTGGGAGAATTTCAGAAGTATAAAGTGGTTTTCAGAAATGCCAAGCAGGGAGGAAGAAGCAAAACTAGCAGCATCTACATCAGAAATATCCCTTGATGTCTCCATATGGCCTAAGCCTCTCATTTTTGGCAGGCTCTTTCCTCCCTGCATTGCTGCTTCTCACGACTGTGTGGACTCATTACAATTAAAAGCTGGTATGAGGTTCAGAACAAATGCTTACTTGAAACAATAAGCCAAAGATATCTTTTGCTATAAAAAGTTTTGAAAATTAAAAAAAAAATAGCTAACAAAATCAGCAGCTGGTCATGTACAGTTTGTGACTGGGACAAAGAGCAAGAACAAATAGTTAATTCACTGAGACTGGGTACAGATATGCTCAGCTTAAAATACACTTTGTTTAAGATGAAAATCTTCAAATGTTTTTCCAATATCATATCATATCACATCAATCATGTCATATCATATCATATCAGTAAAAGTAATGCTGGTCACCCCTGCAGAGACCAAACAATTCTTTTTGCTCCATCAGCTTGAGTAGAAACTGATTCTTTTGACTTGTATGAACAGGTCAGTTTCTGCCAGAGCTTACTGTGGGTGTTGCTACAGAGCTGTGTAACAATCTGGGATGCATCTGCAATCCTGGCTTGGCTTTTAAGCCCTGCGAAGTCTGTGTTCTGAAGTTAAAGTCTTTGAGTCAAAGATAGGTTCAATGTAAGTTAATAATGAAAATATTTAAATATGGTATAATCTGGTCCTGAACAGGTTTTTCAAGATCTGGCTCAGCAGAGCGCTATTGAATGAAAAAGCTTCTGCTACTTAAAGCACACCATATTTTTTTCTATAGGTTCTAACTCTCTGACAAATGGAAAACATGAAATGCACTGACATAACAGCAAACAACCAGCAGCAAGTGAGGACGGCCTGGTTTCTTTACAAGGGAAAATACTTGGTTGTGTGAATATTTCAAGTGCTATCAGAAGAGTATTTGTTTTTGAAGTATTATATAATCTCTGTTTTCCTTGTTCTTGTTACTACACATCCTATGCATAAGAATTCCTTGTAATACAGAACTTTGGGAAACACAGTTTGCTCTTGCTGGTAGTCATAATCAATTTTTCCCATCTTTACCCTGCTTTATGGCACGTATGTCCTTTGCTCTGTTTATTTTTCATTCTGAGCGTTTAAAAACCGACTTCTTCCACTTCAACTTGTTTTCTCATTGGCATTACATCCAAATGAGTTTCAAACTTGCTATCTGGACATATGCTCAAAAGTGTTCATGTGTTTCTGCTTCTGCAGGGATTAATATTAAAGTTCCCATATGTTTCAGTGGTGCTGGATCAAGCCTAATGTTACTAACATCAAAGATAAAGTGATGATCAATGATGAGCATTTATATTTGTAGAAGCATAGCACATGTTACGTACAGTATGGAATTTCTGTAGGAATCAATTTACATTTAAGAGGCATCTTTAAATCTCTGGCTAGATGCTTATCAGCAAAAATATAAGTTTGTAACTAATTAATAGATTCTAAAAGCTATGCAAAATCTTATAATAATTATCTTTTTTTTCCTTTCATTTAAAATGTATGTGACAAGCATTTTACAAGCAGAAATTCCGCAAATTTTAAGATCTTAAATCAACACCCATTAGAACTGATTGCAATTTGTCAGAGACTGCTTCAGGGATTGACTGGATCTCTTTCATTAATGAACTGCCATTTTCATGTTGAGAGTGAAAAACAAGGAAAAAAAAAGAGTCTCCTTATAGTAACAAAAGTTGTTTAAAAGCAAGTATTCTTTTCAGTTTCCAGGCTGTTCATCAGTACCTAATTATCAAACAGACCTCGAGAATCTGCTCGAACTGCAGCTGAAATAATCAAGGATGCTGACACATGAACAAGGACAGTATCAGTTTTTGCAACATTTAAAACAAAAGATAAACCCATTGCCAAATGGGCAGGGAACAGAATGTTAAGGAGACATATTTTATATCAGACTGAAACGTGATATGAAAAGCAATAAAGTAGCAACTACACTGAAATGACTAGATGACCTCCCCAAAAATTTGAAGTTATTTTCAAAATATGTGAAAATAGAATAAAACATGATAGAAAACTGTTATAAGGGCACTATCTCTTTATTCAAAGAACTCTCCAGTAATCACTGTAGTAAATTTCTGTATATAGAATATTATTATTTCCGCCTCTATAGTTCTTTACTGGATGATCTGAGAATTAAGTATTTAGTTATTAAATTTTCAAAGACAACTCAAGTTAAAATTTCGTCTCAAGGTTGTGTACTTCAAGACTGGCATCTGACAGTACTTTAAACAAAGATTCATATCTGGTAGCTCCTGTTTTGGGTGATGGCTTTTAGGTGTGAAGCACTAGCCCAGTTCAAAAGATGTGTGTATGTTTCTATATATTTATGGCTTGAGATTTTTTTAAAGATATTTTTGACTAACTGAAAAAAATGTTTAGAATGAGAACTTTTTAACATTTTTAAAACTGAACTTACTTTTCAAATATTTCTACTAATATAAGCATGCCAAGCAGTGAAAAATACAGCTACAGCCATATATATTATATATAATGTAAGTTTTGCATTATGAAACAGCACAGATGTGCAATATGAAAAAAAAAAGAATATTAATAACATCCTAGATAATTGTCACTGATGTGCATACAGCTCTTGGAAAACCTGGTACTTAACAGCTGTGCCACTACTGAGAGTTGGGGCAGCTGTCAGGTCTGAGGCTTCCCTGGTGTAACATGCTGTGGAGAGGTGGGAGGTGTAGCAGAGTGCAAAAGTTCTGTCATGTTAAACTCTGTATGTAGCTTTAAGATTCCAAACTGTTTCCAGGATGTTACAGAAAGTTGTTAGTAAAATGAATTGTGCAATTTTCAAAGATACTGCTTTTAGAAAAATAAGAAAAAACCTTGGTACTGATGACATCAAGACAAATGGTGTGGCCTGTGTCTGCAGAAGAAACATGAGGGCTTCCATGGCAGAAGAAAGATGTTTTTCCATCAATCACTGCCTTAATATTTTAATTTAAAACAAAATGTAGACAGTAGTTAATAATACTATACACTCCATTTATAATAAAATATATGTTAATGAAAAACTTTTGAGGAAAAGAAGATGTTCTAAGGCTGTGGGTGGTTGCTTGCCCAGTATGGCTGGTCTTGTTTCCACTCCTTCCTTCACCATGCCAGACCACAACTTGACAAGAGCTACCACACTGGTGATCTCGTCTGAAGTGTGTTTTCTCTGAGCAAACTGTGAGACAGTTTTATCACAGGCAGAAACTGCAGCCTGGGTTTCCTTGAACAAGACTACTCATCTTCTCACGTGCACTTGGACTCAAAACAGCACAGAGTCCTCCTGTCAGGAGCAGTTTTACACCCAGGTGAGCAGCTGTGTCTGCCAGCAGCCAGAAAGCAAATATAAATGAAAGGAGGTGGGGAGGGCAGGCAGTGTTTGCTTATTGCCAGGGAGGAAGGGTAAGCGAACTGTTGCTAGGCAATATGTTTCTGGATGACAGATCCTCTGCTTTGCTAAGTGACCAGAGTAATTATTTTTGGCAAATCTATGCAGTACTCTGTGAGCTGTCATTGGCCTGCAAAGAAAGAAATGGGTGTATAGATACACAAAATGTATTTGATCCTTTTATAAAACGAGGTTTGCAGTAATTAGTCATCCGGAACACATACACTTTCCTTTGCCAATCTGTTTTTTCTTTTGTCTTTCTGAATTGGTTAGCTTGGTGTGAATTAGGGTTGTTCTGATCCTCCTCTAAGGTCTTCTCCAGCTGCTGTCGAGGTGTTTGATCCATGTCATATTTGTTGGCACTTCCAGTCAGAATGATGGAAAACTAATGAGCCAGTGCTGCTCTTGGATAAGCTGCAGCAGCAGCAGCAGGTGCTAACAGTGTGAATTGATAACAGCCACTTAAAAACCCAGTGCCCTTGCCAGCTTACTCCAAGCAGAATTGTGCTGTGCTTGCTGCTGACTGCGAGGAGTTCTTCCAATCAACACTGAAATGAGAGATGGAGATAAATAGTTCTGACCTTTGCTCATAGTGTCTGAGCTAAATGAAGAAGCATAAAAATACACTTTGAAAATTTTTGGTAGTGTTTTCAACAGCCGTTAAAAGCTGATTTGGACCCTGAAGATGGCAATTTTGCTTGCTTGGTAATTCTGCTGAAGGATCTAAAGGGTATGCCCTTTAAACTCTCTGCCAGAGACATAAACTCTTGCACTCAGACTCCAGAGAACCAGTGACATATTTTGAGTTGAAAGAAATTCTGAAGTAAAAATTCTGCAGTCTTTCTCATAATGACGATGTTTTTTGTCGGAAGGACTACAAGGCATATTGTAAATTAATATGCTTACTTATTATCTTAGGGTTGAATATAAACCTGTGACTACTACCTGTACTGAAAACTTAAAAATCCCCTAAACATAGCTTGTTTTTGTGTTCAGCCACAGACTTGAAACTCAGCTTGGGTTCAGAGAGGGGCTGGTGAGGTAAGTGATTTTTTTCCCTTGCACCATTTTTTTGGTTTTTTTCATAAAGCTCTTTGAGAAACCTGAGAGTGATTTTGAGGTTTAATATTCAAAACCAAGAGAAGCTCCGCCATTCTACTTTTCTTTGTGGGAGTATTTTTTAACACTTCATTTGAACTTGAAAACCAACCCAAAACTCAGGAAAAAAATTTCCCAGACATTAAAAGTGTAGAGAAGGTTTGTGTAAACAGCTAACAAGCAGAACAACTAATTTTACTCGGCCTGTGCATTTTCATTGCTGTGTGAGGTGCTATTCTCTTATGCTGAGCTCCATCCCCCATCTTGTCCATTTAAGCAGGACATTGACACTGGCAATACCAAATCCTTCTGGAAAAAATCCGAGTGCAACCTGGGGCAACTTGAAAGTGACGTGGTCAGGAGAACAAGGTGAGAAAATGATGCCAGGAAGGGCCAAGTCACCATCAGAGTGTCTGAGAGAAGTGCTGGTGCAGGACATCAGCCATCAGCCTTATGCCATTTATCACAAGGTGTGATCCTTGCAGAGTGGATGACAGAGGGTGGGGGAGAGAGGCTTCTTCTTCTTGATTAAAGTTTGTGCTTGGTTGTTTAGGTTGTTGTTGTGGTGCAGTTTGTCTTGCTAAGGGAGGGAAATCAATTCCAAGTATCTTAAACAAAGATAGGAAGATGCAATACGCTGTAATTACCTTTGAGGCATGCATTTTTTTTCCTGCTGCATGTTGCTGCTGGTACAGCTCTGGCTAAAACAGCTTGCCTGGAGCATCAGCACTTCTGTTTCATCTGCTTCTTTGTTCTCAGGGGGCTTTCTGTAGTTGCCAGCCTTAGTGGAAGAAGATCAAATAGCTCTGGCAGCTTTCTTAGCAAGGTAGGATGTCATTTAAATAAAATGATGCACATGTATGGTGTAAGCTAGCCTTCCTGCTGAGAGGGCATAACAAACAATTAAAGAGCAGTTTCCTCTCGGGATGAATGGCTTTTCGGGAACTATTTCAGTAATATGTGAATTATATATGTATTACTAGGGACAAATGATCTTGTAAAGTGAAACAGCTGAGAAAATCCTCTGATGACACTATGTGTAGTCACGAGGGAGCTTCCCTGTGTTTGCTGAAGGTGGGGAGAACTTTGAGTGAATTGCAGTCAATACAACATGTTTAAAAAACCCAGAATAATCATAGCTCCTGGTTAAACAGCAGAATATGAACCAGTAAATTAAAGTAAAATAATCTATTTAATTCTAGCTTGAAGATCAGAGAAGATTACATCCAGTTTACTGACTTCCATGCTGCTGTCCAAATAGAATATGCATCAAAGTCAAAATCCAATGTTATATGGAATTACATTGAAAAATAACAGAGTAAAGGAGTGTGTCTCTTATTTACTGGGAAAAGGAGTAAAATGAGGGATAGGGAACAAAATAGAAGATATAAGAAAACTACTGTAATTGGCACTCATCTTCTTGTATAGAAGGAAATTTTCCATAGGTGACTCTAGGGGCTGCAAAATAGTGTTGGGTCATGGCCCTATATATATTGCAGAGGAAAGGCAATAGAGGTTTTATGCTTACAACAGCTAATGGCTGCTGATGTGGTGACTGTGAGAACTGCTCAGTAGTATAGCTACTGAATTAACAGCAGGAATCCTCTAAAGAAGTTTTAACATCTTCTGGTAAAGTGCTCTGGTATGGATCGCTATCAGAGATGTGCAGAAAAATTGAAAGGGAGGTCCCTCCAAAAAAACTTTTAGAAAAATAAAAATCCTGCAAAAGCTTTTCTGAAGTACTCTTTGAAGCTGCGTCTGTGGGAACAACAGAAGAAAAGGGACCTTTACTCCAGACTCAAACTGTAGATGAAAGGAAATTGAAAAGTGGTTTGACATTTCTAACTGATTACTAATATTAAGAAGCTTGACCCTGTAAAATAGGAAAGCTGCTGTTTCAATGATTGTGGAATTGAAGACTGGAATTTGAAACAGATAAATGGAACCACTTTTTGCATAGAACTTAGCTCAGTACAACGCATTAACTTGTGTAATTCTTTATTTTGTGAAGGGGTCTACAGGACTCTGAGAGGAACACATTTTGTGAAGAAATATATATCCAGTGGCATGAGTATTTGATAGAAGGGGATAAAATTTCCTGTAATTTGGGGCACAAGGCTATTATTTTGAGAAAATAGCAGAGGAAGAAACTTCCCTGACAGGCAGCTTTTTCCATACTATTGTGTATTGTGTGTTATACAATTCTCTGGGTCTTTACTGCATGTTTTTGTTCACTGTCAGCTCTGCATTAGGTTGCACTGTCAAGTCCCTTCTGTTTCTAGAAACTAAGAAAAAAATGACAGTTCACCTGTCTAAGCTGAATGGCCTTCTCTGAGAAACACAGCGTGCCTGAACAATTAGTCTATCCTTCCGAGCTTTCTCATTTTTTGATAGCTAAAAAGGATTCTTCAAAATTTTCACATGATCCTCATGTTTGCAGTCTGATATGCAAACATTGCATGTTAAATCATTGCTTCACGTTTTATAAATATTGAATCACCAAAGATTGCCTAGCTACAGCATTTAATGCTGATATATGATAATTAATTTTGATGCTATTTTGGCATTACTGTTTAATCCCATCTGCCTGCCTGAAATTTAGTTGTTCACGGGAGTAATCAACCTGCATTTCATTCTTACAATTTTAATATAGAAAAGAACATAAGTCACAATATATAAACAAAAATACCTGCACTTTCAGATCTGACTTTAGAGTCTAGAGCTTTCATCTACCAGAGAGGATTGTAGTCTTACTACTGTTGCCCTTTCACTGAACTCTTAGAGATTTTTTTATTTTATGGAAAACTACTTGGCACAACTTTCTTCAATGTGCTCTTATTTGCTTTCTTCTGATCAGCACACTCTATGACTTGCAGCACTTTGAAGTAAGAGCATTTCAGCTTATTTCAGCTATTAAGTTAATGCTAACATATCATTGTTTGCATTTTTTTTTTTTTAGCAAGGACAGTCTTCTCTTGTTTTTTCTGCTGTACTTAATGTTTGAAGTTTTCCACTGGCAAAACCCCAACTTGAACTGCCTCCTGCAAAATACCTGAAAGACTTTTATTTTGTAAAGTATATTTTATACATTTATGTTGTATGCATGCAACAATGTTTACACAGTGATCATCTCTTATATGTATTCCGAATCCCTATGAATATTTTGTTTTGAGGCAATATTCCAGACAAGGTCCTTCTGTTATTGATAGAAGAGACTGAGAATTTATATCCTAAATGAGTGCAAAGGTACATAGAAGTTGTAAAATCCCTAATGGGATTATATTTAATTACAGCTGTGAACAATCTGGAAAAATACAAAATTATTCTTGTATAATTCTCTCAATTTTATATATGAAGTTTGAGCTAAATTTTTTTTATTCATGAAATTAGTACGTGTCTAGTGTTTAAGGAAAATTGAGCTGTGCATGAGGAAGGCTGATTTTGAACATAATTGAAGACTCATAATATGAGATCATTAAAAAATTCTTACGTAACCTCTGTATTTTTATGTAGGTATTTTGATTTTTTTTTTTATTCTTGGGAAAATATAAATCAGCCTTCTCCAAAAGTTTATATTACTATTCTGTCACTTAAAATCTTTTTTACAGAATTGGAGTGAAAAATATTTTTAATTTTAAAAATAAATTTAGATTTTTGAGCATGTCCATGCAAAGTAATTTACAATTATTGAACTAGTTGGATTTAATAGACTGTATCTCCCTAAGAATAAGGAGAACTTATCTTACAGTGTGAGGAAAGGTCACAAGTCAGAACCCAATTACTTCCAAACTGAAAAGCTTATAAAAAATGTGAAGTACTGTAATAATTTTAAATTCCTCTATATTGCACATTTTCAGGTCTCTGATCACCTCCAAATTCAAGTGCTTATAAAACTGCTCCAATAATTTAAAATTGCTATGTGCTGAGTAATTTTAAATTGTTAAAGTGCTTCAAATTTTTTCAATAATTGCTTTAATTTAGAATTGAGTTGAGCAATACTCCAGTATACCTTCAAGAGATTATTAAGCTGATGCAAAAGTTTACCATCTGGAAAGAAAATTAAACTATTTATTTTAAAAAATGAAAAATAAGTGGAGGGAGGAAGAGAGAGGGCAGAGGAGCAGGTGTAAGAGGTAGCAACATGTTAGTGGTGAAGAATACAACAATGAGAAGAAAAAAATTATAAACCCAAACTTCATAGGGTAAGAGGTTTGCTTGTTGTGCAAGAGATAGGACTTCAAAACTTAGGGCGGCTGCCTAAGGATGGCCATAAAGCTCTCTTTAGTTATTACCACCCAGAAGGTTAGGTCATGTTAGTAGTGACAGAGGAAAAAGGACCTTGCAGTTTAGGAAGAGCCTGACAGATGTTGCAGCTCTTAGGCTTTCAACATCTGTGCTGTTAACTAGGCTGATATGCATTTGCCCATTTTTTCTTTAACATTCCTTATGCTGTAAAGTTGTGTGGAACACTTAACTTGCAATTATTTGTGCAAAATAAACAACTGGTTTATTAACTGATTTCTGAAACAACATTCTAAGAAGAGCATTTCTGCTTAATAAAACATCCTTCAAATAATGACATTTCTTGCTCTTGGTATAACCCAACCTGTCATGTTATTGGATTTTTTTTGCTAGAAATTTGTAACAAAGATACAAAGTTATTAAACACAGCAAATATCTAATTGTGATTGAAGTAATGAAATTTGCACTTCAGATGTTTCCTCAGCTGATGTAACACTTTTTTGGTTTTAATCATTTGGTTTGAATGTTGACATATTAATGATATGCCGAGCAGGAAGAGACCTCTCTATAAATAGTAAGAGAGGTGAAATATCAGACCATCTACTTGTAAACAACCAAAACAAACATACTAGTATCAGTTTCATGTGAAATACTCATCCAAGTAGGAGTGCTGATATGATAACCTTAGCTGAATTACCTTGTATGGATACGTATGTTTCCTGGATGTATCCTTGCTACTGATCATCAGTGCCTGTTCCAGGCAGTTTTGACAAATACAGCTTGTGTTCAGATTTCTGAAATGCAACAGAAAACATCCAGGTCTTTCTTCTTGAGAGATATCCAAGCAAGCAGTGAGGTCAGTTGGCTGCAATGATCCAGGAGGAGCTGGCGGGGCACAGAAAGGACAAGGACAGTGTTGGCAGCTGGGGCTTAGAAGGCAGAAAGGATGAGACAAACTGCTGTTTCCCCCTGTTCTCTTTTTCTTTTTGCTGTGGGAACAACAGTGCTTTGTTTGGTAGGAGTGTATGCTATGTTTTCAGTACTTGCTTTGACCTTTAATCAATACTGATTGATTTTGTGAAGACTTGAAGTCTCTGACCTCTGGCTAGCTTGGCAAAAGTAAAGTTAAAAGGTGCTAATATCTTTTATTTACTGAAAATACCATAAATACATCAAGGGCAAACCCAAACTGCTTTCGAGCCTATATGGTAACTCTGGTGTTATTTGAGGTGGGTGCCCAATGGAAATATTTTTATTTTTCAAACTCAAGATACAGAAGTGTGACATTGAATATGCATTGAAGAGGGACCACATATCACCTTAGAAAACTATAAGCTCTTTCATAAACAGTAAAAAAATTACACAGTTCACAAGTGTCAGAGACCATCAATCTGCCTTCATAGGCTCATTTTAAATTGGTCTAGAGAAAATATTGAAGTCAGGCTGTATCTCCTTTATTATAGAGTAGGCCTGTCTTTAGTTCACTCATGAGAGAACTAATTCAAGAATCATGTTGACTGTCCCTTTTTCTACAGGAAACAATTATTTGAGAATAAAAATATCTTTCCTTATGGCCATAAAAAAAGAGCACTTCAAAAACTACTCAAATGGTTAGTCATACATTTGACCTTTAAAGAACTGAACAAAAAAGATCAATAACCTGATTTCCTTTTCATCTGCCTGGACTGTGAAGCATAGACCACTTGCTTTGTTTATTGTGTAATGAAGGAGGTAAGGCAGTGTTAGCAGAAAGAAAAGATTATCTCCCTCTTGGTAAATATATTGATGTTACAGACAGAGGCACAGTACAGTACAGAGAGTAATGAGAAATTTGACTGCTTCTCTTCCTTTCCTTCCTTTCCAGCTTAGCACTGCTGCATCCCAATGAATTAGCTGCTACAAAGAGAAGGAACTCTTTAATGACTGGCAACTGAGAGCATTTACAATTAATTGAATTGATTAACTTTACAAATGCTGTTACTCTACAAGATGTTTTTTTCTTCCACACTAGTTAAACAATATGCCTTATTGATTAAACATAGTTCTTTATGGTAGTACTGATTTGTCTATGGCTTCTCCAGTCATAAAGCTGCCTGTGATAGCTGCTGCCTGTTCCTGTGGAGGACTTAACACTGGAGACTGATGCAAACACTGGAACAGACTGCCCAGAGAAGTTGTTGCATCACCATTCCTGGACATATTTAAAAGACGGGTTTGACGGGGAGCTAAAGGATATGGTTTACTGGTAGCCTTGGCAGTGCAGGCTTAACAATGAGACTCAGTCTTGAAGATTTTTACCAGCTTAAATAATCTAATGATTCTGCGATTGTGTATGTGATATGATTATGTAAATAGCTCTCCATGTCTTTAGCATCAAGAATCACACTGCAAAAGCAGAAGAAGGAAATTTGTATTCCAGCTGCTCCTCTAAAGTTAGGGCTTGCTGAAACAGAGTTATCCTTTCTATTATATGTCAACTACCCTGCACAAAATACATGTTTTTGTCTAGCTGGGAAGACTGACAGCTAAACATAAACAAATAAGTAGGGAACATTATTTGTAACAAGACTTATGGCCTTGGTTATGGTATTTTTTTGTGTGTACATCACATGGGAATTAAGCAATAGCAAGATTCCGGTTTTTTGGTGACATGTGTTTTTAAATCTCTTTGAAAGCTTATTTTGGTGGGTGTGTGATTGGCAGTGGGTTGGCCTCCCTACAAGAAAGAGCTCTGGGAGATCAAGATCTCTTGGAAGATGCATGTGGTGCCAAATGGGTTCCCTTCTAACCTTGCAACCTGTGAAGTTTCAGGAGGATGAGTGCAAAATACCACTTGATGTCTCATTCTTATTTTTGGAAAAGGGGTGTGTGTGTGGGATTCTCATGATTATGAAGGCTAATGACAGCACAGGCTGTTTCTCTAGAAATTCATCATGCTCTTCTAAGCATTAGTGCTCACCTGGGAAAACTCTTTGCTGTAAGAAGGGAAGAGTAGAAATTTAATTTCCCTGCCAGCTCAAGCTGAGGCTTCTTCTGTACAGTCTTTGATGTATTATGAATCATGCTGAATTACACATGTTGTTCTACCATTTGCTTTTCAGCTCAGCAGGGACTGAACAGAGAACGCCAAACTCATTTCACTGAGAACTGTAGGTAGGTTCAATGAAACGCCCTTCAATGTGTAAAAAAAGCCCCCAGGCTTTATTTATTTATATGAAGCACTAAGACTCAGGATTTTAGCATTACTTTTCCAGATTTTCAACAAAAACTGGCTTACCAGTAAAAATTGAGGACACACAGAACTTGAAGAGACTTAAATTAGACAGTTTTTCAAATGCAGGTAAACTGGTTTGGAAAGATCTATGTTCTAATGAATGTTGACAGGGAAGGTGTAAATAGTACACATATACATTGAATTTGTATATTGAGACATATGGTAGCATGTACATATAATATATTAAACATATATCATCAGGTATTTAATAGTTAATACGAGGAAACTGATGTCATTACATGGATCAGAGGAACAATGGTGGCACTCAGCCATTTCTTTCCTGAATAGCTGCTGTGTTTTTAAAAATAAAAAATCAGGGAGCTGCTGTAGCAAAGTCTGTAGCATTCACAGCATGACAAACAAATTAGAAAACAGCAGATGCAGCACAAATTAAGATGTATTTAGCACAGCAGCCCATCAGATGTGTGAAAGTCTTTTGTATATCAGCTTTGCAAGGTTGATGTATTGCACTTTAGACAGCTGATAATGAACCCTTCTAGCAATTAGAGGTGGAAATACTAAGGATTTGAAATTGTGCTGTTCCCAGTGGGGGCAGGGGGAAACGCCTTAGTGAGAAATTTACTGCTTTGTGTGTGTGCACTGAGCAAAACAAAGCAAATGCTTCAGTTTATGCACATGTAGATTTTGAATTTCTAATTTAGATTTTTTACACTTAATACTCATGCAATAGTTATTTCATCTTTTTGTAATTTAAAAAATATGTATTTCCTTCTCACAATTATGAGTTTTATGCCTGGTACAATCTCTCTTGGTTTATGTTGTGCTTTATTTTGTCATCTGATGGGAGGACAGTAATCTCACTCAGCTATAACCCTTTTAATGGTTTAAGTAATTTACAAATTTACATCTTTTCAGTTCTATTGAATTTTGCTCTTTTTTTCCTCCAGTGTTTCTGTTACACTTCCCCTCTCTATCTCCCTTTCCACAGCCAAAAGCCTAGTTTAAAAACCATTGGAAGCTTTGCATAAGTAAAGGTTGTGAGTTTGAAGCCCAGACTCTGTTCTGTGCTTGATCCTCGTAGATGCTGAGTGCTCTCAGCTGCAAGAAGCTGCAATGGAAATGGAGAGTACTTAGCAGCTCGCATGCCTGAGCCCCCTGAGGAGAGCAGCATATTACAGGAGAGCTGGGATCTATTTGCTATATAGATAATAATAGTTTCCACTTATATAGGCTCTTTCATCTGAGAATCTCAAAATGCACTGCAGATTATGGATGTGCGACAGCAGTGACTTTGCTATGGCTGCAAAGAGATTTGATACTGAGGCAGGCACTAAAGCTCTTTGTTACTTGTGAACAAAAGAATGTATCTTAGTGCACCCTCACCAGGCTTATTATGACCAGGCTTTACAAGAAGTAACAAATGCTTTTTCTGTGAACTAACATGTCTACTTAACACGAATTATGGTTGCTTAAAAATGTCCTTGTGCTCATGTGTGTGGCTGTTATTTTATTATTATTAGACATGGCATTTGTACTCCCCACTCTCAGCTGCCTTGCTGCTTGAAGGTGAGTGCCTTTTGAGAAAACACATCATTGGTATCAGGCTGAAAAAACAGACTCATCACAACCCTCTGCAAGCAGTGTTGATGTCAATCACTATTTCCCACAGAAGGAGCAGCGGTTGGTCTCACCACTGATATGTGCAGAACAGTGGTATTGTGAAAATGTTTCAAGGGTCTCTCAGTTCCTATGTTACTATTATGCAGTCAGAAGACTAAGCCTTAATTATATGAACTATGCAGACCTCTGCAGAGGGAGGGATTTTATGAGAACTGTGTTCTTGTACACTGTAGAGTGGGGATACTTCCAGGATACTGCACTTGGAGCCTGTGGGGAAGATGTGAGGGATCTTGGGTGGGAATGACTGGGGCCATTTTCCTGTCATTCAGCATTGCACCTACATTCATAATTAAAATTTGGGGCTAATGACAAAATGAACAAAAACTAGGTTTTGACTTCTACTTCTGTTTATTGATTGTAGGAGAAACTTTCTGTCTTTTCTTTGTGTCATGAAAGACAAAAGGACAAGAACTACTGGTATATATGAGTAGTATGAAACCTGCCTGTCTCTCTTATGCTAGGCTGGTCCACTGCCAAGGAAAACTAGGTCTGTTTGGTTGATCTAGAGGTGGTACCTGCTGTACTTTTCTTTTACTGACTGTTCTTTCGGCTTCTGGGTGCTAATTGTTTGCATTTTCAGTGGAAATGAACTTTAATGACATTTTTCCTTTGTCCCTAATAGGCTTGAGGACAGTCTAGTATATGCACAGTTTTGATGTGCTCTTTTACAAATTCTGATATGGAATGAATCATTCTATATAGCTATAGTGGGGAATTCTGTTAAATTCCATAAGGAGTATAATCGAAGATTCTTCAAGT
This sequence comes from Sterrhoptilus dennistouni, assembly GCA_013397095.1. Classification (NCBI taxonomy): domain Eukaryota; kingdom Metazoa; phylum Chordata; class Aves; order Passeriformes; family Zosteropidae; genus Sterrhoptilus; species Sterrhoptilus dennistouni. The sequence continues at coordinate 136,001 of VWZU01013844.1, forward strand.
GGAAAGGTTGATAAACCATATCATTCCATAGCACTTTTGCTAGTGTTGTTTGTTTGAGGGGTGAATTAAATATCTGCTGTGCACAATTTGTCATAGGGACTGTTTGGATTGTATGTCTGGGCTCTGAGCAAAGAGTAAAGAGCTCTTTCGATCACCAACAGTAGAACTATAATCCTTTCTTGGCTTTCAAACCATACTTTTGACCTTCATTTCAAAGTGGTATAATACTAGTAGTTATTAACAGTGATCACTTGGTATGATAGTTTTTTAATTAAACCAGACTGCCAGCAAAAGCACTCTGATTGCATTTAATCAGGAAATGAAGAGGATTCTCTCTGGGCAAATGAGTTACCTTTGCATTCACTAAA
>VWZU01013846.1:8631-33840 GCA_013397095.1 Sterrhoptilus dennistouni
TCCATCCATCCATCCATCCATCCCTCCATCCATCCATCCATCCATCCATCCATCCATCCATCCATCCTTCCAGCCAGGTCCAGCAGCAGTGCCTGTTTCCGAAACTTCTGGGCAGTTTTTCATCCTCTCTATGGTATTTTATTGTCCTGCTGATATTTTCTCTCCTGTCACTATCTGGGACTGGCAGCTGGGCTTTTGGGTCACAGTCTGGGTGCTGGCTGTCAGCAGCACCATTTCTTCTCTCTCCTCCACCCCTCTAGGACCTTGACCCGGGCAGGCATCCATTTCCTCCCCAGAAGGATGTGCCAGCAGCTGCCCAGCCTCCGAGTCCTGTGAGTAACCTGTATCAAAAACTGCCCTGAGGAACAGAGCTTGCCTTTTGTCCGGCTCAGGGAAAGGGCCAACTGTGGGAGACCATCCTGTGGTTCTTCTTTCCATCATCTTTTCCAAGCAGAAATCACCACCTTCTTAATCACTACTTGGAGCTCTTGCTTGTTCTTCAACTCACGGTGCTCTGGTCTCAGAGCTGCACTCAGGCACATCCTCCTGGCTCTGCATCAGTAGGAACTGTCCCCCCCTGCCATGAAAGGAGAGTAGAGAGGGTACAAAAGGAGATGGGTGAGAATGGCCACAGCATTTCACAGCTCCCAGCTGTGCTGGAGCTCTTAGCCCAAAACTAAGGGGGGAAATCACCTTCACTCTCTGCCCCAGCCTTGGTTTATTGCAGCTGGAGCTCCAGCAAGTGCCACCATCTGGAGGAAGGATCCTGTTCACATCCCAGGAGGGATCAGGTCTGACCTGATGGAGACACATTTCCTCATGGGGCAGCACAGCCAGATCAGGATTTTGCTCAGTTTCTGCATTTCTTTGGCTCTGCCTTTAGCCAGGCCCTGGATGATGTTGGTGGGGTCACATTTACTCCTTTAGCTCGGTGCATCAACATCTCAGGAAGGTTTTGCATCATCTCAGGAATTACACCCATGGTTCCTGAGATCCCCAACTATGTTTGCAGTCAAAGACATCCTCAGGAAATGAGTCATGAGCCAGATTTATACAAGTTTGCAGCCTTAGGGCAACAGCAGGCTTGCCTCTCATCAGTCTTTATACAAGCAAGCTGAAAAAGAAAACAAGTTTGTTCCAGGAAAGCAACAGGAGTGAATTCTTGATCACGGAAATTGGAAACAAGAGTAAAACATAAAAATAAAATAAGACAATTTGTAACTTAGGAGATTACAGGCTTTTGGTTCCAGATGTCCCTGTAGGGAACATCTCTCATCTTTAGACATCTGGACCAATTCAATGGATGACTTGCTATGAGAGTGCAGCCTTTGGATTGGCCCAGGCTGTTGGGTCCCAAACCTCTGTTTATGTTTGCAAGTTATCAGAGTGCAAACCCTCCCAGCAGAGCCTGTTCTTTGTGCCCACCCCCCTCCATGTGGTAGAGTTTTATTGGGACTCACCACCTTGTTCCTCGCTCCTCTTCCTTAATGACCTTTCCTGACATTAATTGCATTGCTTTCAGGGTTTGGAGAGAGGGTGTGTGGGCCAATGTTTGTGCATGTTTACATCTCTTTTCCCTTTGAAATGCCCTTGGTCCCCTGTCCCCACAGAGCCAGGGGTTGTTCTCTGGCAGCCAGAGGAGCTGTGACTGTGACACATCTGACCACAGACGGCACAGTCCAAGCTGCATTTCTGGCCTCACAGATTCTCTGCAAGGATCCTGCACAGGGACTGCAGAGCCACTGCAGGGGCAGAGGGTCCTGGCCACCCTGGGGTGCCCCCTTTGCTGAACCCGGCACACACAGGCAGGGCAGCCTTGGGCATCATCCTGCTCCTTTCCTCCAGAGCTCCTGTTCAGGGCACAGATTTCATTTCCCTGAGGTGGAAGGGACCCAGAAGGAGTCCAGCTCCTGGCTCTGCACTGACACCCCACAATCCCACCCTGGGCCTGAGAGAGCTTTCCAAATGCTCCTGGAGCTCTGGAAGGTTTGTCTTTCCTCTCAAGCAGAAATAGGTGACGCTCTGCTGAGCAGAGCTGAAGTCCCTTAGTGCCATCAGCACCTTCATCCTGGTATGTGCCCAACAGAGCTTGAGTGACTCTGTTTGTAGATTCTGGGCTGCACCTCACTCTGGAGGGACCAGAAACAACTCCTGGGGCTGGTTCTGCCCCATCACTGTTAGCTGAGCTGCAGCCTTGTCAATGGATTGACACAGGGATCGGGGAAAAGTGGCTAAGGCTCTTTCTCCATCCTGGGTGACAACCTCCAGAGCCAAGCACAAACCTCCTGCTTGCTTTTCCCTCCCTCCTTCTCCTCCCCACCATGGAAAACTGGTGGTGAGTGGGTTGGCAAAAAAATAATAATAAAAAAATATAAAAATAATTGAAATATTTTAGGAGCAATGTATTGGCAGAAAGATGGAAACCGAGTTTGGAAAGTCGGCAAAGAAACCACATACAAAACTTCACCCTGGGGCAAATTTCCCTTGAACAACCACAAATCCAGTCTCTGCTGGTGGGGGAAAGAGCTGGCTTTAAACATTGCTCCTTACCCTGCCTGTTTCAGCTTCAATAAATTCTCATTAAGCTGTGCCAGGGTGGGTTTTCCTCTGACTATCAAGCCACTCTAGATACTGACATGACACTGGGCCATGAACCAGTGGGAAAAGGAGTTTGCTGCAAGCTGCTTTGCAGTGACAGCACTTGAAAGAACAAGGACCAGAGGTTTTCAAAGTCTATAATGTCCTGAACCAAATCCCTGCCAATGCCACAACCCCTTCCCTAACCTTGGGGGAAAGCCAGGAAAGGTTAAATGGGGAGCAGGCAATGGGCAGTGGGGTTGCTGTGCCAGGAGGGAGGAGAGAATTTGGCTGGTCAGAACCTCCCCAGGCCCTGCGGGCACATCTGCAGCTCCTGCCAGCCCTGGCAGAAATATCTCCATGCTGTGCCCGCAGAAACCAGGGCTGTGCAGGGCAGAAATGGCACAGGAGGGTTTCACAGGGGGAGGACAATCCCAGCCCAGCTGGATGAGCGGCTCCATCACCCCACAGCCTGTTCTGGGAGTGGGTAAATCATCACCCACAGGCTGTTCTGGGAGTGGAAGAGTGGGTAAATCATCACCCACAGGCTGTTCTGGGAGTGGAAGAGTGGGTAAATCATCACCCACAGGCTGTTCTGGGAGTGGAAGAGTGGGTAAATCATCACCCACAGGCTGTTCTGGGAGTGGGAGAGTGGGTAAATCATCACCCACAGGCTGTTCTGGAAGTGGATAAATCATGGGGCAACCCTTGCCTTGCCCAGAGCCACCACCAGGTGCACAGTGAAGATCCCACTCACTGGGCTCACCAAAAGTGGAGCTGTGCAGGATGAAGTGAGGTCGCCTCACTCTCCAGCAGCTCCAAGGGAAGGCTCAGGGGCTCTGGCTTTTCTGTCCCAACATTCCTGTCCCTTCCTTTCCCTGCAGGGAGCTGTCACACAACCAAATCGAGGAGCTGCCCAGCTTCCATCGGTGCCAGCAGCTGGAGGAGCTGTGAGTATGGAGATGTCCCTGTCTGAGCTCTGCTCTGGGGGAAAAGGGCTGCTTTGGGGAGAGGGGCCACACACAGAACTCCCAAAGCACTGGGAAAATTGGGCATTGTAACTCAGTGTTTGGAGTGCAATGAGCCCCACTCTGCCTCTGTGCACATACAGAATGAAAATATAAAATACAAAAATATAAGATAATAAAAATACATTCCCTGTGCACAGCAGCTTCATCCAGTCAGGTCTTTTCAGAGGTCCCAGACACTTCAAAAAGAAATAGGATGTGACAGCACTGAATTCACTTCACTAACTCCAGTCCCTCTATGAGCTAATCAAGAATGGGGTTGATGTTCACCATAAATGTCTTCTGCTCCAAGGAGGAGCCCCATGCCATGGGCACAAAGCAGTTCTTATCCTCCCTGCCCAGGGCCAGCCCCTCCTGAGAGAAGGGAGAGCCTTTCCTCAGGTGTAGCTCCTAAACTGGGTTCTCTCCAGGCCCTGGGAGACAAAGTTATTCACATTTAAATCAAAGTGTCTGGGGGACCTGGCCCCACACTTCAAATAGAACACAAGTTCTTGGCCTTTTAAAGAAAATAAAAACTCTTCTTTTTTAAAGAAAAGAAAGATTTAAAAGAAAAACTCTTCTTAAAAAATAAGATAGAACTCCATGATAAATTTTTTTACGGAATTCTGCTGCCTGGAAGAACAGATGTCTGGGAGCATTAAAAAAAAAAAAAACCCACAGGAGAGGCTGTCCCTGCCATCTGTAGCACCCCAGCCTGGATAGTCAGAGCAGCTCACCCAGCCTTGGCAAACTGGACATTAGAACACTGTGAAACTACATGGAAATGTCTGAGCCTTGGAGCTGCCTGTAGGAGAAAATGGCTTTGGCAGGTTTTGCTGCTCATACTCTTTAACTCTTGAAAAAAAAAGAGTTACACACTTCCACTGTGACAGTCTGCTGCACTGGGACAAAGATGTGGGCAAAGATGTTTTCCGTAACACAGGAACACTACTTTCCACTCTCTTCTCAGACCAGCTTCTGCTTTTTTCCAGGGGTCTCCAGCACAACAAGATCCAGGAGATCAGAGCAGACACCTTTGTGCAGCTCATGGCCCTGCGCTCCATGCAAGTATTGCCTGCCAGGGGAGCACCTGGGGAGGGGGGGACCGTGAGCCCAGATGGGCTGGGGGGGTTCCCACCCTGCCTCTGTCTCTGCTGGGAGGGTTTTCTGCTCAGTCCCTCTTCCATTCCACTGTAGAAAAGAAGGCACAAGCCACGCTGGGATGGTCTGCCCGGGGAGGTGGTGGAGTCACCGTCCCTGGATGTGGCACTTGGTGCCATGACCCACTTGAGGTGTCAGGGCTGGGTTGGACTCGATGATCTTGAAGGTCTCCCAGCCTACACATTCTGTGATTCTGATCGTTTTGGCTTCCCCTGTGCCCCCAGACCCCCTCTTTACCTTCCCCCTCGTGCCCACACCCTGTGCCAAGGCAGAGCCACAGCACAGACAGCCCTGAATGGCAGCAGGAGCTCAGGGCAGGGATTTACCTGAGCCCCAGCAGCCCCTGTCCCACACAGGCTGCTCCTGGGCCATGCACTCCTGCAACACCCATGCAGAGCATCCTGTTTGGTTTGAAAACTCCTCCCCACCACTCAAAAGTGCCCCACTGTCACCAAGTGCACCCAAACGGGCACTTCCCACACACACAGAGTGACCTCCTAAGTACTTTGGCACCTTGGAGAGCTGGCCAGGCCCTGGAGGGCACCATTGGCTCTGTGACACCTGGGGACAGCCCTGACAGTCTTTATTTGCTGTTAGGAAGTGAATTAAATCACACCAAATCTTTTTTTCCCATGGCGCAACAATGGAATAGCCATGCTCTGCTCTCTTCTCACTGCTGTGTCCTTGTCTTGCAGAGACCTGAGTTGGAATTACATCCAGTTTATTCACCCAGAAGCCTTTGTGACCCTGCACTCCCTCACCAAGCTGTAAGTTGCAGGGATATTTCTTTCACAGTGGACCATGGGTAGGAGGTATCTGAGGACCTCAGACTGACCCCCTGGGCTACCAGGACACCTGGGATTGAGATGTTGGAAGACTGATGTGTTGAGGTGCCTCAGCACTGATGTGGACAGAACGAATCCCAATTAATGCTATTAATAAAGGGATGAAGAAGGGCAGGAGGGGCCCATCTTCAAGACACTCTCACTCTGAACACTTAAACCTCCATTTCCTGATGCTTTCACAGCTGCCTTTAAGGAAGATCAGCATGATGAGCTGTTTCTGGAAGAGTCATTCAGACCATCTGCGCTGGCTCTGGAGGGTCCCCAGTTCTCAGCCCCCTCTCTAAACCTCTTGGGTATTTTATGAGCTGGGATCTACAGCCGTTCCTGACCTGCAGTGGAGGAAGAGCTCTGTGTGTGTGCACAGCCAGGGAGATACCAGAGCCTTCAGCAGGGCCACTAACCCCAGTCCCTCAATGTAGTAACATCCATGGAGGGCAGGGAGAAGGAACTCTGCAGAGCTGAGATATTCTAGAAACACAGGGGTTTATTGCAAGGGTTGTGGGTAAAAAGGGCTTTGCCCTCAGCCACCAGCCTGGGCTGGAGGGAACCCCAAAAGAGAGAAAGGAGAGAGAGAGTAGAAGAGAACTAAGGGGTAGAAATGGGGTAAGAGTGGGGGAAGGGATAAGATAGCAGGGATAAGAGAGAGGGGGCAAGAGGGGTAAAAAGCAAGAGAGGGAGTGGAGAAGAGAGAGCAAGAGAGAGCAAGAGAGAGATCACCTTGTTACAATCCATTCTATCTCTTTGTGTGTTGAATATTCTAATTTACAGTGACCAATCGGTGCAAGATACAAAACCTACAAACTTTGCATGCAGCCTATGAGAACTGCTACATTACCATGTCATTTTATATTCTAAACTCTAAAGACTACTTTCTTGTCTGTTTTCTCCCTGATGCCTTTGGCAGAGTGGACAGAGGCTGCATTCTTGGGTCTTTTTGTTTTCCTGTCCTTCAACTCATCTTCAGCTAATCGCCATTTTCCTGCCTCCCATGCCTACATCTCAAAATTCTATTTCACTCACGGGTTTTACACCTGCAGTATTTCTTACCAGAAAATCATATCCATAATCCCTTCCTGTCCCATCTTTCCCAACACCTCAATTTCCCAGGGACTGCTCTCCTCCTTCTCTCCAGAGTCTCCTGGCCCCAGTGCAGCCCCCAGCCCCATTTCAGTACCTCACCAAGGGGTCAGTTGAGGCAGTTCCCTCTCTGACACTGCACTGGCAGCACAGCCCTGACCGTGGTGTCCCTCTCTGCTCTCCCCTCACCAGGGACTTGACCGACAACCAGCTGGTCACTCTGCCCCTGGATGGTCTGGCTGGACTGACCCATCTGAAGCTCCAAGGCAACCCAGCTCTCTCTGAGCCCTTCACCAAGGAGAGCTTCCCCAAAATGAGGTACTTGGATTGTTGGCTCTTTAACCTCTGGTGTTGAGCACAGCCTGGGTTTGCTCCCAGCCTCCTGCTCTCCTTGCCCAGCTCGTGTTTTCCCCACACTTCCAAGCCCATGAGTAGAGGAAGATCCATCTGCTGCTGACACATCTCATCTTTAATATGTTCCACAGGAGAGCAGTGATGTGCTCCCAGGCCACCACTCCCACCCCAAACACACACACACACACAACACACAAGTGGAAAGTGTGGAGCAGGCCCAGCTCAGGGCTCCTCTCCATGGAAAACATTCCCAGAAGCAATCCCACCTAATGACATCCAGGTTTTCTTCCATAAACTCTGCTTGTGTGGCCATGTCTTGTCTGTTATGGATTAATGAGGAGCCTGAAGGGGTCACAGTGATGAAGAAGAGGCTGCAAAAGGCTCAGAGCAGAGTGCTGTGCTGCAGGCTCACACTTTCCTGACCCTCCTTGGCTCCTGGGGCTCAGAGTGGCACCTGCCCCGGGGCTGAGATACCCACGGTCCAGAAAACACAAATTCCTCTCAGATGAAGTCATCTCTTGCTTGGGTGTCCCTTGAAGCCAAGAATGCCTGAGCTGATGCTCCCACTCATCCAGGATGGGTTCCCAAAGCTGGAGCTTCTCCAGTTTACACACAGGGCAGGGTCCCAGGTCCCTGCACCAACACGGGGCTCAGGAAAAGTGTGGGGCTCTCCCTCCCAGCAGTGGGGCCTGCAGGGCTCTCTCTGCTGTTTTAACTCATAGCTGGGATCTGCTGCATGACTGGTTTCCAGATGGAAAGGGATTCCAGAAGTGTTTGGAGAGCTTTTCTACACTCGAGATCATAGAACAATAGAATGGTGTGGATTGGAAAGAAACATTAAAGCTCATCCCATTCCAGCCCCCGCCATGGGCAGGGACACCTTCCACCAGACCAGGGTGCTCCAAGCTCCATCCAACCTGGCCTTGGGCACTTCCAGGGATGGGGCAGCCACAGCTTCTCTGGGCATCCTGTGCCAGGGCCTCCCCACCCTCACAGGGCAGAATTCCTTCCCAATATCCCATCAAACCCTGCCCTTTCCAATAGCAAATGAGGATTCCTTGTCCTGTCCCTCCAGAGCCTTGTCCAAGGGTCCTCTCCAGCTTTTTTCACAGAACCACAGACTTAGAGAATCACCACTGTTGGAAAATGTCAGTCCCCTGTGCAGGGTGGGTCAAGTTCAGCACCTCCAGTGTGTTTTCTCCTCTAAATCAGTCCCATTGTCATCCCTTGAGCTGGTTTGGATTTGTACCAGAGAAACTGAGCCTGCAGTGCTGCAGTGAACCACTGCAAATGGGCAATGGACCCATTAGGATTCCCTAAATTTTGGGGTACTGCCATTAAGTAGCCTCAGTTTTGGGGGATGTGTCTGGAGGAATCATCTGGGAGCAGCTCTCAGCCTTGCTGGGAGATCTGCACCTCCCAACCACCTTTCAATAATAGGCTCTAATTTGGAGCCTTTAACAGGAAACCAGCTTGTATACAACTTTCCAGACCCTCCCGGGGCTCAGCCAGAAATGTTTGGGAACATAAAACAAAAAGCATATTTTTAGAATATAGAGTTTTACCATATTTACTGATCTCGTCAGAGGACCTTAATTGTCTGGAAAACCTGGGGTTCCTTTGCCTTCAATCAGCAGTCTCCCTGACTTCCAGCAAAGCCAAAAATGCAGCTGCTGACAGACAGCCTGGTATTGCATCCAGATGATGCTCAAGCTGCTGTTGAATTAACCTTGTAATACACGCTGTAATTAGCAACTTGCAATTCAACTTTTCAAGCAGAAATCAGATATATTTAAATAAGTTGCTTCGCTTGGGAGACCTGAGAATTCCCTGCCTGAGCTGGGATTGCTGGAACTGGAGTTTTGAAGGTGTTTTCAACAACAAGCAAGGGGAGCCTTGCTTTAGGGTGGCTTCTCCCCTTGAAGGAAAGAAAGGATGGCTGGAAAAACGTGGTTTTGAGGCAAAAATTGAAGACTCTACTGAAAATTGGAGGGAAGGGCTAGTTTATTCTCAGGAGAGCAGCAGAAGGGTTTTTAGGAGTGTGGTGGTTTAGGAATGGTATTCTCCAGTTTAATATTCCTGCTAAAACCATGCACCACTCACTCCTCCCCGACTGAAGGCACAAAAAGGCCAAGTTCATGGGCTGAGATAAGAACAATTTACTGGAAACAGCAATGAGATACGACACAAACAGTAACAGCAACAATATTAATGACAAAAAGTATAAGAAAAGAAAGTTATTTACATGGAAAGCCCCCAACAACAAATGAATACCAGATGGCTCCCCCATCACATTTTGTCCTTTCCCCCCAGCAATGAGTAAGTTGGTACAGAATAACCTCTGGGCCCTGGCCGTGCTCCCTCACACCTACTGCAAAAATTAACCCTGTTCTGGCTGGAACCAGCACAAGGGAACTTTAGAGTGGTTTCCAAACCTGTTTTTTTTGACATTATTCTATTGACAGTGTCTTAAGCACCAAAAATGGATCAGTGCAGAGACACCACGGGCTGCCCTGGCTACCAAAACCACAATGATACAGAGAAGATCAGCATGGCTTCTGCAGGGACATCACAGAAATTTGTGGACTGTTTCATGGGTTTTTTCGACTCTGAGGTTGGCTCAGCTGGTTAAAGTACATTGTAGGGGCCATTCACTTCAGAGCTGGGCATGATGATCCTTGTGGGTCCCTTCCAACTCAGAATATTTTGTGACTCTGTATAAGATAATCTTCATCTTTGAACAATTGAAAGCACTAAGCAAAAACGTGCAAAGCAGTGGAGGGTCAGGTCATGGAGAGGACACACCTTAAAGTTCTCTTTTCCTCCGTGCAGAGTCCTGGAGGTGCCCTATGCCTACCAGTGCTGTGCCTATGGGAGCTGCAGCAGCTTCTTCAGGGTGTCCAGCCAGTGGAAGGCAGAAGATTTGAGCCCTGAGGAGGAGGATCCCCACAAGAGGACCCTGGAATTGTTCCCAGGTCACTCTGATAACCACTGTGAGTAACCAGGGCTGGATGGTGCTGGGTGCCTGGGCAGGGCTGTGAGTTTGGGTGCAATCCTGCCTTTGCAGGAGTGGTGCCACTGCCAGAGGTGACACCTGCCACAGGGAGGGCAGGCTGGGCCTCCTCCAGCACAGGTGGCCCGTTGATTTAAACAGGCTTCATTTGGTGACCCTGCGGGGAAGAAAGAGTAGATCTGGCACATCCAAACCTTCACACTTTGGGAACTCTGGTTTGAGGGTGGAAAGGGATGTGTTCACCTACAAGCAGGTGTTTGCAATGGTGGAACAGAGCCATGGCAGGTGAGAGGAGAACACTCATGTCCTGTTATCCTGAGCAATGGAACACTGCCCACCCCAGCCCAGCACCTCCAGCAGCTTGTAAAGTTATTGATGAACTTCTGCAACCACCTGGCAAACCCTGCTGGGTCCTGAGAGATGCACTTCTACTTCTGTCATTCAAGAAAGGTACTCAAGACCCCAAACAGGACCTGCCAGGCCCCTTGCAGCCCCCTGTGCCCAAACACCAGGGAGAGGACAGGTCCCTGCAAACCCCAGGGACTGCCCTGGCTGGGACAGGACTGAGGGAAGGAGCAGAGGGGAAAAACCATCCAGCCCAGTGTTTTCTGTTCTTCTTCTGTTCTTCTGCTCCTGTTCCTCCCACTTGACTTTTGGCAGCTCCTTTCCCATGGAAAGGGAACTACTGGCAAAGTGAGATTTTTCCTGTAAGACCTCAGAAAGTGGAGGCACCTCATCAAAATTCAAATAAATAACAGCTTCTTCAAAATCAATGCAGCCCAATGTGTCCTAGGACACAACAGCCATTTTCCTTTCTCCACAGTTCCCAGGCTGAAGAGGGGCTGGTTTCTAGCAGAGAGAGGTACATTTTTCACTTTGAATCCCACTGTGCTGACAAAGGATTGCTCTGTAATTCCCAGCAGGCTCAGTAGTCCAGGCAAAACAAAAGATCATCCATCACTTGGTGAAAATGTTTAACCTGGGCTTAAAACTGGGCTTTGAGGAGAAAATGGATGGCACAGGTTAGACTTTCCCAAGGGTTGGGTCTCAGCAGAGTGAGCCTGTGTCTGTTTTATTTGGGTATCGTGACTGCACACCACAGCCTGTGAATCCACTGAAGACACTGGAGATTTATAAGACTATAAAACACAAAGATGAAATATTTTTCCATCCCACTGCGAGTGTTTCCTTGCCAGCCTCCAAAGCAGCAGTCATATTTCAATTCTTACACAGACAGATTTTCAAAATTACCTTTTTTTCCAAAGCTCCCTGAAGCTGAGAAAGCCATGGAGCTTGTCAGGAGGCACTAAAGATAGCACGTTATTTGTCATCATCCTTTAATCAAATAATCCCAGTCACATTTTCAAACAGAGGCAGGGAGCATGGCTTCATGAGAGGCACCACTTCTAAACAGATTAGACACGGGAATCCCACTCAGATCAGCTTTATCTTCAGCACTGTGGGAATTTGCCTTCCTGGGCAGTGTCTGAGCTGCCAGGTGCACACCTGGGCTCCACCACCAGCCCATTCAGCCAAGAGAAAATTCATCCCACGGCCACAGATTCAGCTCTCTGGCTACCAGGCTGTAGCAAGAACAAAACCACATCCTTTCCCTTTCCTCCCGCTGGCAGAAAACCCTCCCAGGATCTCCAGTGGGAGCTGAAGGCTGTGCTGGTGCCATGGGTGGGGACAGGGCAGCAGGAGAGCAGCTGTTTTCACTGTGTTCCAGCAGGGCTTTGGGAGCAGGAACAGGGAACAAAGCAGAAAAGCACATTGTGGATTAGGCTGAGAGGATGCTATTCACCCTGGTGACGACCTACACTGAAAACACAGCTGAGGGCTTGGCTCTATTCTCTTCCAGCAGCTTCTTCTTCATCCAGGGGGTCTCTGCCTGACCCTCAGCAAACCGCAGCCTGGCTCAGGGTGCAGCTGCCAGCACAAGAGAGACTCTGGCTGCACAAACTCCATGGATGCAGAATCTTCAGCCACAGGCAACCAATCTGCCCTCAGCAAAACCCTGGGAACATCCACAATTGAAAACAGGGCATAAAGATTTTACAGGGCATAAAATAAAGCAATAAATGTTGTGTTCCCTCGTCTCTTTGCTGTTGAGCTGTTTGGTGGTGGTGGCTGCTGACGAAAAATTTGTGCTGCAAGAAGAGGCTGATGGCTCCCTCTGAACAAAGGCCCAAAATCCCTGTTGATGAACAAACATTGGACAAGGCCTGCCCAGAAAGCTCCCATGGAGAAGATGCATCTGAAGGCTTTGTGTTCTGTAACCACACAGGCTGGAGTATTTCTTTACTTTTAATAAAGCGTGCTGGGAGGAGGGAACCGCAGTCACTCAGCTCTGGGATCTGGGGCTCTTACACTTCAGATGTTGGGAGTAACCTAAAAACAGAGGGGTTGGCTCCACTGCAACCCACCAACATTTACAAGACCTTCTCCCTCTACAGCAGTGACTGCAGGGGGCAAACTGGACACCAGCAGCTGCTTTGAACTTGCAGGCTGGGAACTGGCTGGGAAGGTCTGTGTGGAGGGCAGGCAGCAGGAAAAGCTCCTGGCCCAGTTAGCTCTGATGATTCTGCTTGTTCTTATCTGAACCATGTCTTGTTCTCTCCTCCCCAGATGATCTAGATGCAGATGATCTTCAGCTGGACCTTGAGGAGTCGAAGCTGCACCCCAGTATCCAGTGCACACCAAGCCCTGGTGAGCAGCCAGGGAGACCCTTTGAACAGAGCTGGGATCCTTTGAGCTTCTCTAAATCCCCAGGATCCCCCACTGTTGTAATTCTCTAGGGAAATGGTTTCTCCCTTCTGACCCCCTGGAGTCCCTGACCCCTCAGTGTGACCCTTCCTTCCTTCCCTGACCCCACTGGCTGTGGTCCAGCTGTCTCTTCCCTGAGCTGGGGGCTATAAATTGTCTCCCCTTCCTTTGTTCTACCCTCTTTCCCCCCTAGAATTTCAAAGAATAAACACCTGGGACAAAGATCCCAGGGAAGGGGCCTCTTCTGAGATACCTCACCTCGTCCTTGGTATAATTCTCTCCAAATCCTCCTAATAACTGAACTAGTTAAAGCCCCGGGAGGAGGGCAGGAGAGTGAATTTATACACCCCACGACCTTTCAGATCAGAAGTCTGGTGGGTTGGGCTTAGGCCAAATGGGGGGATTATTAAAGATGAGGAGTTTCCTTCTCCCCACTGGATGTAGCTGCCCTCCTAGGAGGGGAGGCCCAGGTCAGGATGTGCCTGATAAGGAACCCCAGGTATCACCAGCTCCTCCATCCACCAACCTGCTGCACTCAAACCTGCCTCTCCTGCTCCCTTGCATGACTTACACTTGGCTTTGTCTCAGCCAGCCTGGAATATTGCAAGGCAGGGATGTCCTGATCATACCCACGGCACTGCAAACTGCAAGGGGTTTCCTGAGGAAGGGAGAGCAGGGAGGCACTGGACTGCACATCCTGCTTGGGGCTCAAGGAAGTTGCCTTCTGCTTTTGTCCCTGTCCAAAGCTCAGTGGGGTCCTACACAAGCACACCTGGAGGGTGGAGAGGTCTGGTTCCAGCCAGCCTGCTGTGGGACACTGGCAGGGACAGAGTTTTTACCAGTTGTTCCACTGAGTTTGTTGCAAAAGAAATGAGATTTCAGCTGAGGGCATGTCCTGCTGCCTGTCCTCCACACTGGCACTCGCCTCCTTTGAGATGAAAAAGATTTCTCCATTTCCTCTAACTTTGTTTGCTCTCTACCTAAAACTTCTACCACCCTGGGTTTGGTTTTGCTGAGCCATTCACTGAAACATCCCAATCCCTCCCAGAGGCAACTTTATGCCATTTCCCACTCTCTCTTTCCCCACTTTCTTCTTTTTTCTTTGGCAAAGAGCTTCCAGACCTGCCCTCTTTTTACCCCTCTATGACCTTGCCTTACTCACTCCTCCATCCATCCACTTCTATTCTTTCTTTCTCCTGATATCATTCCATGTCCTGCCTGCCCAGACCCCTCTGTCCCTTCCCTGCCACACACACACAACATCCTGGCAGAGCTCCACACCACCAGCTCCCAGGGGGAACGTGAGAAGGAACAAGTGATGTCAGAGGGACACAAATGCCAGGCCGACACCAGGAGTGTCGGTTGGTCTGGAGTCACAACATTTTTACATTTTAGGAGCACTGACCAGTTTGTTGTTTCTTACATTTCATTTTGACCTCTCCCTGCACCTTTTCTCTGTCCTAGATGAGATCTGAGAGGGTGCCAGAGGCAGTCCAATGTGGGGACAGGAGCACAGGGGAGACCCAAGAGGCAGCTGCAGAAGAGGGTGGACAATGTCATATTTTTCCTTGCCAGCCCTCAGCACTCACACGGCTGCTGGGGCCACGAGAGGGCTGGGACTTGACCACCACTCTGAGCAGCACCACTGGGAGAGAAGCAGCATCTGCTGGGTGTAACTTTGGGGTTTGTCTTCCAGGTCCCTTCAAGCCCTGCGATCACCTCTTTGAGAGCTGGATCATCCGCCTGGGAGTTTGGCTCATCATTCTGGTCTCGGTGCTCTGCAACGGGCTGGTCATCCTGGCTGTCTTTGCCTCCCCCAGTTACCTGTCCCCAGTGAAATTCCTCGTGGGCTCCATCGCTGGGGCCAACCTGCTGACGGGCATCTCCTGCAGCATGTTGGCCCTCGTGGACACCCTCACCTACGGCCACTTTGCCCGCTTTGGTGCCAGGTGGGAGACGGGTGCTGGCTGCAGGGTGACAGGGTTCCTGTCCGTGCTGGCCTCCCAGGCTGCCATCTTCCTGCTGACCCTGGCTGCTGTGCAGTGCAGCCTCTCTGCCTCCTGCGTGAGGGGCTATGGAAAGTCCCCATCTCTAGGCAAGGTGAAGGCTGCTGCCTGTGTCTGCCTGTTGCTGTCTGCTGTGGCTGCCGTTCTGCCTCTCTTCTCCATTGGGGAATACGGAGCGTCGCCTCTCTGCCTGCCATACCCCATCCCAGAGGGGAAACCCACCACCCTGGGCTTCACTGTGGCCTTGGTGATGACAAACATGCTCTGCTTCCTGACTATCACCGGCACCTACATCAGACTTTACTGCAATTTGCTGAAGGGGGAGTTCAGTGCTGTCTGGGACTGCGCCATGGTCAAGCACGTCGCCTGGCTGATCTTCACCAACTGCCTCCTCTACTGCCCAGTGGCCTTCCTCACCTTCTCTTCTACCCTCAATCTCTTCCTTATCACCCCGGAGGTCATCAAATCCGTCTTCCTTGTGGTGCTGCCCCTGCCCGCCTGCCTCAACCCCTTGCTGTACCTGCTCTTCAACCCTCACTTCAGAGATGACTTCCGCCTGCTGAGGCAGAAAGGGCAGGACAAGGGCAGCCTCCCCCAGTCCTGCAGGGCTGATGACATGGAGAAAAGCTCCTACGACTCCACCCAGGCTCTGGTGAACTTCTCTGACATCGACCACACGTGTGACAGCCCTGATTCCCTGGCAGTGCGGCCCATCCTTGACAGCTACAGCTTCCCCTCCGTGACCCTCATCCCCTGCCAGCAGAGGGTGGGCACCAGGGGGAGGAAGGAGAGGGGCTGTTCTGAGCATTGTCCCTGCCTCGCTGACAGCGAGGCGCTGATAACTTCAGAGAGCAGAGATCTGTCTGGCAGCAGCCTCCGGATAACCTTCTTCCCGTCCCCAGCCACGCCACCCTACACGTCTCACTTATAAACCTCCTGGGAGCAGCCATGGGAATGGCCAGTGCAGATGGGCCAGCAAGGTGACACAAACTGCTCCCTGAAAAGCACCAGTACAACCTGTCTACCCTCAT
The DNA here is from genome assembly GCA_013397095.1 of Sterrhoptilus dennistouni. Taxonomy (NCBI): domain Eukaryota; kingdom Metazoa; phylum Chordata; class Aves; order Passeriformes; family Zosteropidae; genus Sterrhoptilus; species Sterrhoptilus dennistouni. Next base: position 24,469 of record VWZU01013846.1, read on the forward strand.
CCCCATCGTACCTGCCTGGGCAACAGGCACTGCTCTGCCAGCTGCCACTGGCCTAGGAGGGCTCTGACTGAGCTCCAGACACTCAGGGCTGGCCATGGGAGGAGACAATCCCTGTGTGAGTCTTGCTTCCTGCTGGGAACTGCCTGGGAGAGAGCCCCACCGACTCAGGAAGTGGGTCAGGGAAACCCTCCTCCTGTTTACCCTGCAGCATCACCAGCCAGGAGGAGCCTGCAGCAAAGCCAAGCTTGTCTTCTCAAGGCAGAGACCTCTTGGCCAAAGCCAACCCCTGGAAATGGCCAACTGCAATGACGTGGCCACCCACAGGAACCCTTGTCCTCTAGGGCTCTCTGCAGGTCCCACACACCCCTGGAAATGGGCTGGTGCCTGTTTTGTGCCACCAAAAGCAGCATCTCCGTGTGTACACCTGAGTTTTGGATCACCTCTGCTTTGGGAATCCCCTCTCATTCACTGTTCATTTCTTCATTGGTTGGACACAACTCTCACTTCCAGCCAGAACCAGGAGCTGGGGATGCTCAGTCCTCCAGTCTGACCCGCAGTGTCTCACAAGGGGTCTCTGAAAGCCACAGCAGCCAAACCCAAAGAGTTCCCAGAAAAACCCATGTGTGAGTTCACCCCACAGCAGCCAGCCAAGGCACCCAAGGGCACACTGGGCCCCCTCTACCTTTGCCACGAGCCCCCTTCAAGCAGCACAGCACACCTGGGCCACTCCTGTCTGTAGTCACCAGATATGCTGAAAATGGGGTCTGGCTCCTGCCCCATTGTCCACAAACCTCACTCCTGGAAGAGGCTCTTGGTTCTGGGTACATGTCCCACACAGTGTTTTGGGGACTCCATGTGCCTTCTCCTATTTTAAGGCAGCTGGTGTAGAAGGAGAAAACAAAAATCAGCATTGTGGGATGGTGGCATCAGGAGGACACACTGGGAACAGCCTCAAATCCACTCCCTGCAGCTCAGGGATCTCCCAAATCCATTGACTCCATCACAAACCCTCCCAGTGCAGCAGGGAGCCCTGTGCTCAGAGCTCAGCCCTGGGCAAAGCTTTGGTTCTGCTGATGTTACTGCAGCTGTTTGTCACTCATTTTCATGAGATAATAAATGAGCCCCATTGCTGACCAGTGGCTGGTTTCTGTCCTCTTTCATGCAAGGAGCACCTTGGAGATTCTCTTGGCAGCTGCTGTGCTTTGGGTGTTGTCTGCACTGCCCAGGTAAGAGCTGGGAAATTGTGTGAGCTGGACCATCCTCCCCACCTCTGCTCTCAGGAGGGAAAAGCCAAATCACCCACCTTTATGCAGGAGAATTTAGCACCAGCTGCTTCTCCAAGTCTGGTCCATGGGAGCTGCACCAGTGCTCTGCTGCTCAGGGATGTGAGTTTGTGAACAGGACACAGTCTGTGGTGTCTAAAAAGTGTCTAAGGACATCATGTAACAGGGTCTCCCATGCAAAGCCAGACTCACCAGTCTCTGCTTCCCTCCTCTGGTCTTATCTCAAGATGAAAAACTTGAGAGATAGCAAGAAATGAGAGGAACAAGATCCAAAGATTAGAGAAAAGGGTGGGACCCCCAAATTTAGTGACAAAATCCAAAGCTCTGCTACAATCTTCAGGTGGGAGCTGTGGAAAACATGGCCTGTTGTGAGACTTGAATGCTGATCCAGACTTCTGATATCCTACACATGCTCAAAATCTGTTTTCATTAAAAACACAGAGCCATTTTCTTCCATGTCCTTAGGGCTGCTCAAGTGCACAGGACTGGGAAAGACTCATCCTAGGCCAATGTCCAGAAACAAAATGCCCCTTTGGAAGTGGTACCAACCTCCTGGAGCCAGTCCAGAGGAGGGATACAAAGATGATTATAGAGGTGAAGTATGGGGAAAGGTTTAGAGAGTTCAGATTGTTCAGCCTGGAGAGGAGAAGGCTCCAGGGAGAGCTCAGAGCCCCTTCCAGTGCCTTAAGGGGCTCCAGGAGAGCTGGAGAGGCACTTTGGACAAGGATCTGGAGTAGCAGGACAAGGGGGAAATGGCTCCCTGCAGTTAGATGGGATATTGGGGAGGAATTCTTGGCTGTGAGGGTGGGCAGGCCCTGGCACAGGGTGCCCAGAGCAGCTGTGGCTGCCCCTGGAAGTGTCCAAGCCCAGGTTGGATGGGGCTTGGAGCAACCTGAGATAGCGGAAAGTGCTCCTGCCCGTGGCAGGGGGTGAAACGAGTTGAGCTTTAAGGTCCCTTCTGACCCAAATCATTCAGATTAAATGATTTTAAGTGGAGCTGGACTGTCCCAAATGTGAGTTCTGAGCTGATGGGGACACACTGCAACAGCCTGAGTGGGCAGGAGAGCACTGAGGTGGTGGGACAAGTTGAAAGGGAGGAGGTTGAGGCCACTGTGGGCTGATTTTGGCTGAGGAGCAGCACTGGAGGCAGAGACCCAGGGGTGGCAGGGTGACAGGCACAGCTGCTCTGGAAACCATTGTCAGGGCTGGGCACCTTTGAGGTTTCCCCTGCACGTCAGCAAGGCACTGCCAGGACACCCTGAAGGGCAGACAAGGCATGTTTGAGGAGGATTTTGGCCCTGAGGGACCCGGAAGCATTGTCTAGCAGGACAATGTGGAGGCAGTTTTGTAGGCACGCTCAGATGTCAGTTTTCCCCTCGTCCAGCCCTCCTGGCTGGAGATGTGCAGCTCCTCTGAAACAAAGCCAGCAGAGCAAAGCACCCTACGGTATTGTTTTTTCAATCTCATTGTATTTTTTTCCACCAACGTTGTGATTTCTGTAATACCAGGCCGTGGTTGGGGATGCCTGGGGTGGCAGCACGGCCGTGGCCATGGGGATGTAAGTGATGAGGAACAAACTGTGCATGGGATGGCAATGTCTGGGACTGGCCTCCTTGGAGGTCAAAGGAAAACAGATATTTTTCCAAGTCCTTGGCCTGCCCACAGGACCGTGGGCCCTTTGTTGTGCAGAGGGTCAGCAGTTCACAGCTTCTTGCCTCGGGCTCTGGCCCCCAGAGCTCAACCTGCAGCTCCACTGTGGCTGCCCCCTGGCCACAATGGATTCTCCACCAGCCCCATCCTGTCACAGCAGAGGTGGTGGCTGCTCCTGAGGCTCAACTGCAGCACTGGTCCTTTGGATTCTACTCCCATCCCACAGTGGGCAGCAGAGTCCCCACCCGTCCTCCAGATCTCCATGGAATGAGTGCACCGAGGTTAGGATTTTTTTGGAAAGCCCCTTTTCTTGCAGGTTTATCTGAAAATTCCAGTCTTCAAACAACAGCAGAACATAAAGGCCCTGGATGAACAATGATAAGATAGATTTGAACTCAAACAGGGACCCTCAGCTCACCCCTGTTCAAGCCTAGATGCACAAACACCACTGGCCAGAGATCTGGGAGGAGATTCCAACCAATCAGCTGCCTAAACCCAGGAGATTCAAACCCTCTATAAAAAGAGCTGCAGTAATAAACTCTTGGCTGTTTGTTGAAGATGCTCAGTGAGTTTGTGTCCTTTCTGTCTCCAGTCAATGAGCCCTAATGTAACACACAGCAATATTCACATTTCGGCCCGGAAACCCCTCCGTGTCCTGGGCTGCATCAAAAGAGGAGTGGGCAGCAAATGAGGGGATTCTGCCCCTCTGCTCCACTCAGGTGAGAGCCCACCTGCAGTGCTGCTTCCAGCTCTGAGGGCCTCAGCACAGGAAGGACATGGAGCTCCTGGAGAGAGTCCAGAGGAGGCCATGGAGATGCTCCAAGGACTGGAGCTCCTCTGCTCTGAAGACAGGCTGGGAGAGCTGAGCATATTCAGCCTGGAGAGGAGAAGGCTCTTCTTGGAGCCCCTTCCAGTACCTTAAGGAAATCTAAGAGAGCTGGAGAGGGACTTTGGACAAGGATCTGGAGTAGTAGGACAAGGGGGGAATGGCTTCCTAATGCCAGAGAGCAGGGATAGATGGGATACTGGGAAGGAATTCTTGGCTGTGAGGTGAGGAAGCTCTGGAACAAGTTGCCCAGAGAAGCTGTGGCTGCCCCTGGATCCCTGGAAGTGTCNGTTGTCGGAAGAAATCGCGGGGTTGTTTCCAGCCGCTGTCACACACACACACACACACAGGCAGAGTCTGTGGAGCTCTCCCAGCGCTGGCGCCGGCAGGAGCCGCTCCCGGGCGGGCTCAGAGCTCCCCCTGCCCTTGTGCGGTGCGCAGGGACTGCTGCGGCTCCGCCAGACACACAGACACACAGACAGANATCCCAGCTCAAAGCATTCAGTGGTTCTCTAACACTCAAATATTGCCCTGGGGAGCTTAGAGCGACCCTTATCTCCTGCTTGGGGGTGTCAGAAGAAATCGCAGGGGTGTTTCCAGCCGCTGTCACACACACACACACACACAGGCAGAGTCTGTGGAGCTCTCCCAGCGCTGGCGCCGGCAGGAGCCGCTCCCGGGCGGGCTCAGAGCTCCCCCTGCCCTTGTGCGGTGCGCAGGGACTGCTGCGGCTCCGCCAGACACACAGACACACAGACAGACACACAGACACAGACACACAGACAGACACACAGGCAGACAGACAGACAGACAGATACACAGACAGACAGACATACAGGCAGACACAGAGACACAGACAGACACAAACAGACACAGACACACGGACACACACAGACACAGACACATAGACAAGAAACAAATACACACACACAGACACAGACAGACACACACACACAGACACACACACACAGACACACATAGAGACACAGACACACAGACACAAACTGACAGACACACAGACAGACACACAGACAGACAGACAGATACGCAGACAGACACACAGGCAGACAGACAGACAGACAGATAGACAGACAGACACAGACAGACAGACAGACAGATAGACAGACAGACACAGACAGACACACACACACCAAAACACACAGACACAAAGACACAGACAGACGGACAGACAGACACAGACACAGCCCCGGGGTCCCTGCAGGTCCCCACACCCAGGGCAAGGGGCTGTGCTGTTCACACAGGACTCACAGACCGTCCCCAACAGATCCCATATGACAGATGCACCCAAACCCCCCAACAGAAATGGGCCATTTGAAGCTGAGTTTATCACAGATTTTTAAAGCATTTCTCAGACCACCCTTGTGAGACTTCTCTCAGAGTATTCCTGAAGACATCCCCAAATTCCAGAGCCTCGATATCCCAAAGTCATTTTAAATCAGCTCAAAGCTCTCACCTAAAGAACAGAACAATTTGAAAAATTATCTGAAGTCCCAGCCCAGGAACCAACCATTCCGTGACTCCTCTAAAAGCTGGGAAAAAAAAATCTGATCTACAGACACAGGACACCAGAAACCACAGCCAAAGGCAGTTATGAAAATACATAGATCTAAGGTCCCAGCAAAGAAATTTATCAAAAGTCTCAGAGATCCCATTGAAGGGACATTTAGAAAATGTCTCAGAGATCCCATTGAAGGGACATTTAGAAAATGCCCTCGGGGCAATCACTGATGAAACAATTGTGAAAATCATCAAGGCAATTGAAAAGCTGCCCTAGAGTCAAAACCATATGGATTTACTGGGAACATCTTGGTGAGTCTAAAATTGCCCCAATAACATCACATAGAAGCCATTTTGGAAGTGATCTGTAATGTCAAAGCGTAGCAATAAACACCTCATTAAAGAGCCCATAAAAAAAGAAAACCAACCGAAAAATCCCACAAAGCATCCAGTATTAAAAATCTTCTGTGTGATATTTGGAATTATTCTCGCGGGGGCCTTTTGAAGGGATTTGTACAATGATCCCTCCATTTTTTATGGTTATATTTACAATGGCTCCTCTGTGGGAATTGGGGCTTACTCTTGATAGCTCCTTGGCAATATTTTTGGTCTCCTCAGTGTGTTTTCACAATAGCTCCATGATGGAGGTGGGGTATTTTTACAAGAGGCATTTCTTAGATGTTTTGGAGACAGTTTACATAATGGTTATGTAACGGTGTCTTTGGGAAGGATCAAAGATATGATTTAAAGGTCTGAGGGATGTTGTATTTCTGTTTTTCCGCTTAAGTCGCATTCATTGGACCCACTAGAAGCCATGAAGAGCAAAGTGGAGACAATCAGAGTCACCCTGATCTCAGGGAAAGGTGGAACAGCCACACTGTGAACAACTGAAGATGACACTACCCTGCAGTTCACGGGAGGAGAAAATTGAATCTGCCACGAACATTTCCATCCATGAGTGCAACAATTCCAAAGAGATACCTGAGATCACCAGCCCAGCCTGGTTCCCTCTTCCACCACTGCCCTGACAGTGAGCAGGAATTTCTCACACAGGGATGCAGCTGATTTGCTCCACAGTGCAGCCAGATTGAAAAACCACCATGTAAGGAGTGAGGGATCAAAGAGTCTGCCTTCTTCCATGATCACAGCCACAACAGCCTTGCCCATCCCAAACTGGTGAACCACTGCTGAGGGAGAATCTGGAGCTCCCTGCTGCTGCTCAGACTTGAAGGAGAGTTTGGATGCACATTGGCCTGTTTTTCCAGGAATATCAGTTTCTCTGATATAAGGAAACACCTCTTCCTTATTTTCAGCTGAAGAACATCTATTGGGTAGCTGGATTGGAAAAGAATAAAAACATTTCTTAACCCAAGGCTTGTAGCAGGAGCTGAAATGCAGTAACTGAATTTTTCTCCTGGAAACTGCAGCACAGGAACTGAGAACAGACTGAGGCTCCTCAGATGAGCAGCTCCATGCAGGAGCTGAAGCCAAAGGCAGCTGGCAGTGGCTGGTAAAGGATTATCCTCCAGAGGATGAATGTTCTCAAGAGGATATTCCCAAATCCGGTGGTGGCTTTTGTTAGTTTTGACATGAGAGACTTACAGTCAACCCAGTTCCAACATTTCTTCCTCTGCTTTCCCCAAACCATCTTTCTCCCACAGCACCACAATTTTGCATGCCCTGTAAGCACTGAGAATGTGCCTAGTGTGGGACCAAAGGAATGAAAATCCTGGGGGAAAAAAAAGGAAACTTCTAATAACAGAAACTTCAACAGAAAACATTTTCTCTGTGAATGAACAATAAAACACATCAGTCTTGTGTCTAGAAGTACATGAGTCTCCAAAAAAAATATTCCGTAACCAAATATTTCAAATGTTTTTTTTTTTTTCATCAATCAGAATTGTTTGTAATGATCCTGCCTGTACTCAGGCTAAAGCTCTCCTTGCTGTCTCATGGGCACATCTGGTTGTGTCTCCAGAGTTCTTGCACACCACCCCCACTCCCTGAACACCACAGGGCAGTGCCTGAGTTCACAAGCTGTGTGAGCTCCTGGAGGTGTGAAGGCAAACAGGGCTGGTCTGGCTCACCCTCAGGAATTCCAAAATCCTGAGGTGCCCAAAACTGCCCCCTGGATTTGAGGTGGCCTTGGATACTCCCAGAGATTTCATCTGTAGCCTTGGAAAACCAGCAGCAGGTGGATCCAGAGGCTGAGTGTTGGGGAATGAGGAGCACAGAGAGCACTGAACAGGCATATGCTGCCTCTCTCCTCTGCTCTTCCAGGCTGTATCTCATGCACTGACTCTGCTTTGACACTCTGGTCACACATCCCTCCCGACTCTAAGCTCCCAGAGGAGCAGATGCTGATGCAGTCTGACACACACATACTGGTGCCTGCCTCCAGCACAATCATTTCTGCTTCAGTTGGATCCAGAAAATGAGGTGCTGCCGACTTAAAAATCCCCCGTGGCAGAGCATCTGCCAGTGGTAAACTGCCCTCCTTGCTGAAAACACTGAATTCTCATCTCCAGGTGCCAGATCTTGCCAATTATTTGCCCCTTCAGCACGGCTGAGGTCAAACAAACCCTCCAAACTCTCACTCCACACATAGCCCCCAAACAGACTGACCCTGGTTCTTAGAGGAGGAAATTTATGAATTAATGATCAGCCTCCAGGCCAGGATAATACACCTCAACCTCGATGTACAGACTCCTTAAGTCATACTCTGTTCTACATTTAGCTGGGAATTTATCTCAGCTTACTGACAATGGCTGTAGACCTGCCTGTATGGATGGATTGAGGTTTTAAAATTCACTCCCAGGCAGGATTGGAAGCAAACTCGAGGGCAGGGGGGAGAGGGGGCGGCTCGGGGCTGTCAGCTGGAGGCGATCTGCAGAAGACGTTGACTTGTGTGTGTGGGAAGAACTCAAAAATAGCATTCATTTAAAAATCCTGGGATTCTAAAGCAGGCTCCTGGCTCACAGCTTGGCTCCTGCAGAGCCAGTTCCAGGGGTTCACCCCTGCGGGAGCCACACCAGGGGTGAGTGCCCTGAGCTCTGTGAGGGCTCTGCTTCCACAGCACTGCAGGGATGTTGGGGAAGGTGGGACAGGAAGGGCTTGTGGATATGATTGCCTGGTAAGAAATACTGGAGATGTAAAAGCTGTGAGTGAAATAGAAATGAAGGGCAGCTCTGAGATGTGATCATGGCAGGCAGGAAGACGGGGATGAGCTGGAGATGGGTGGAAGGACAGAAAACAAAAGGACCCAAGGGTGCAGCCCCTCTCCACCCTGCCAAGGCATCAGGGAAAAGGTGGATAAGAAAAGTCTCTTTAGAGTTTAGAATACAGGATGACATGGTGATACAGCAGTTCTCATGGGCTGCAGGCAAAGTCTGTAGGTTTTGTATCTAAGGCCGGTTGGTCACTGTAAATTAAAATATTCAACACAAAAGGAGATAGAATGTATTGTAAGAAGGTCCTCACTCTCTTCTACCTCTCTCTTACCTCTCTTAGCTCTTTTACCTCCCTCACCTCACCCTCTCTCTCCCCCTCTCTCTTTGGGGTTCCCTCCAGCCCAGGCTGGTGGCTGAAGGCAAAGCACTTTTTACCCACCACCATTGCAATAAACCCACATGTGTATAGAATATCTCAGCTCTGCAGAGTTCCCTCTCCCTGCCCTCCACAGATGCCCCTACACAGCAATGGAACCGAGAATCACGGCATCACAGATTCATTAAGATCTCTGAAATCACTGAGTCCAACCATTCCCCCAGCAGTGCCACGTTCACCATGAAACCACATCCCCAGGGGCCACGTACACACATACTCTGAACCCTTTCAGGAATGGTGGTGATTCCTGAAATGGGCAGCCTGCACTAAGGCCTGACTTAGCACTTCATATTAGAAATTCTCCCCATGAGAAAATCTCCAACCTGAACCCACCCTGGCCCAGCTTGAGGCTGTTTCTTCTCATCCTGTCTGTGCTCCTCAGGAATAGAGCCCGACTCTCTGCTGTCAGGGAGTTGTGCAGAGCCACAAGGTCCCCCTGAGCCTCCTTTTCTCATCCTCCTCCCTCCTGAGCCCCCTTTTCTCCAGGCT
>VWZU01013846.1:36396-59936 GCA_013397095.1 Sterrhoptilus dennistouni
CACGAAATGTGTAAATTCATCAGGTTTGTGGTCTTCCCTCTGCATAAAGGAAATGTAATTAAACGAAGAAAACACACAAAGCAAATCCAGTCCCTGGGGGCTGAAGTTCTGTGTTCTCCAGGTGCTCAGCAGTACAGCAGAGTGTCTCTGCTTCTCTGGGTTTGCCTCCACGTTCCTGTCAGTGTTTTTGGTTTCTGGACTTTGTCTGGGCAGTGTGCAGAGATCCAGTCGCTCTGTGTGCTCCAGAACGTTCTTTGTGGCTGCCAACAAAGGCTGGGGGTTGCTGAGATGTCTCTCTTTGCTTTGTTACACTCGTGTTAACTGTAACACCACAGTGACCTTCATTCAGACATGTAAATTAAATTCTTCCTGGGAAAATGCCTGTGCTCAGTGGGCAGGATTGCTTGTTCTCTCGTGCTCCCACAATGCCTCTGCTTTAAAGGTTTGGTTTTTTTTTTTCTTTTGCTTAGTTTGTGTTTCTTCCAAATTTGCTTCTTTGTTATGGAAACCCCAAAGTGCCCGACCTGCCAAGGGGTGCACAATTACAGAGTGTTTGTGGGACAGTTTCCTTCCAGGAAGGGGCAGCTTGGTAAACCTCAGAGTGGACACGTTTCCTCTGTGTGTGTGTCAGGGCCTGGGATGGGACAGTGCTGGCCACTCTCCAGGCAGTTGTGGGTGCAGGGTTTGGCCAGGCTGGGACTCCAGGGAGCTCAGAGTGTGTGTGGAGTCCTCAGCTCTCCATCATTGCCCCCTGCAGCTCTGGGGACCTCTCCAGGACCTCCTGCTTGGCTGCTCTGATGTGCCAGGCTGGGCTGCATGAGGCTTTGTTCAGGATTGATCTTGGGGTCATGCCATGGCATTCCTGGCCTTTTATCCTGGAGTTATGTCACAAGTGTGTCACATCTGTGCATGGCCAGTACAACACTGAGGCTGGCAGCAGGTACTGCTGTCCTAAAGAACTGCCTTTGCTTCTCTGTGTCTCCAGTTTCCTTCCTTCTCTCACTTCTGACTTGTAACATTTTAAAAAGTTCTTAATTTCTTCCTGTTTTCTCTTCCCGTTTTACAGAATGAGGAGAAGCCACTGATCACCTGCTGAACCCCAGGCTTTTTGCAGCACTTTCCTTTGCCCCTGTGCTGAGCAGAGTGGGAGAACTGAAACACCATCAGTTTTACTTGCAGGGTTGTTCCTTGTAGTGAAAATTGCAGAGCAGTTTTATCTCCCCTGGATGTTTGGCCAAGTTAATGTAACTTGGGATCTTTTAAGAGCTGATCACTGGCTCCACCTCAGAAAGAAACTATTCTGTCTTCTCATGGAGGCTGTGTTCTAGAAATTGAAGGGTTCTTTCCCCCCAAAACAGAGAAATATTATTCTGAAAGTAAACAACTGATATTTCCAGGTTCTCACATTTTCAACTTGGCTGTGCTGTGATTGCTCTGCAGGGTACAGTGAGCCCACAGCAGCACTGTCATGCCAGCATTTCTCTTCCCCTGTGAGAAGAAATTGGGGTTTATTCCAGTGTATTTTTGTGTATCTGCATTAGTAAAGCCACAAACAAGAAGCAGCCTTGGGTAAGAAAGGAGTTGCAAAATTTTAGAGCCATTCTCCTGCGTGATTGTCGTGGTTTAGCCCCAGGCAGCAGCCAAGCCCCTCAGAGCCCTGTGCTTGCTCCCCCACCAGCAGGATCAGGGAGGGACTCAAAAGGATAAAAGCTGGAAAAATTGTGGGTTGAGATAAAGACAGTTTAATATGGAAAACAAAAGCCACACATGCAAACAAAACAAAACCAGGAATTCCCTCCATTTCCCATGGGCAGGCAGGTGTTGAGCCATCCCATGGAGAGCAAAACCAGGAATTCACTCCCTGTTTCCCATGGGCAGGCAGGTGTGGAGCCATCCCATGGAGAGCAAAACCAGGAATTCACTCCATTTCCCATGGGCAGGCAGGTGTTGAGCCATCCCATGGAGAGCAAAACCAGGAATTCACTCCCTGTTTCCCATGGGCAGGCAGGTGTGGAGCCATCCCATGGAGAGCAAAACCAGGAATTCACTCCATTTCCCATGGGCAGGCAGGTGTTGAGCCATCCCATGGAGAGCAAAACCAGGAATTCACTCCCTGTTTCCCATGGGCAGGCAGGTGTGGAGCCATCCCATGGAGAGCAAAACCAGGAATTCACTCCATTTCCCATGGGCAGGCAGGTGTTGAGCCATCCCATGGAGAGCAAAACCAGGAATTCACTCCCTGTTTCCCATGGGCAGGCAGGTGTGGAGCCATCCCATGGAGAGCAAAACCAGGAATTCACTCCATTTCCCATGGGCAGGCAGGTGTTGAGCCATCCCATGGAGAGCAAAACCAGGAATTCACTCCCTGTTTCCCATGGGCAGGCAGGTGTGGAGCCATCCCATGGAGAGCAAAACCAGGAATTCACTCCATTTCCCATGGGCAGGCAGGTGTTGAGCCATCCCATGGAGAGCAAAACCAGGAATTCACTCCCTGTTTCCCATGGGCAGGCAGGTGTGGAGCCATCCCATGGAGAGCAAAACCAGGAATTCACTCCCTGTTTCCCATGGGCAGGCAGGTGTGGAGCCATGCCATGGAGAGCAAAACCAGGAATTCACTCCCTGTTTCCCATGGGCAGGCAGGTGTGGAGCCATCCCATGGAGAGCAGGTTCCATGACACCCAACAGTGACTTGGGAAGACAAACACCATCACCCCAAACATCCCTCCCCTCCTTTCTTCTGCCCCCCAGTTTATACACTGAGCATGATGTCCCAGGGTCTGGAACAGGCCTTTGGTCACTTTGGGTCACCTGTCCCAGCTGTGTCCCCTCCCAGCTCCCCTGGCCAGCCTGGCAGTGGGAAAAGCAGAAAAGCCTTGGCTCTGTGTGACCGCTGCTCAGCAATAACAAAAACATCTCCATTATCATCCCTGCATTCAGCACAAATCCAAAATGCAGCCCCATGCCAGCCACTGGGAAGGAAATTAACTCTTACCCCAGCCAAACCCAGCACAATGATTTATGGATGGAATGGGAGAAGCAACATTGTGTTTCACAAAAGGGCTGCAGCCCCTGCCTTAAGGCTTTCAGCCACTGGGGCATCTTGAGGCCTCAAAGTGACTCTACTTAGTTGTTTTCCTGGACGCTGCAGTTGATTTTGGGATCTGTACTTCTGCACACTTGCTGTGACGTTAGAAATGTGCTTGTATGAGGGAGTGTTCTGTGTTCAGAATCAAGTTGTCTCCACACTGAGATCTGTCTTTAAGTTATATTAGGATCCCAATTTTGCATCACACACATTAGGTGAAGTTACATGAACTACTTCCTTCCTCTAGGCATACCAAGCAAAATAACAACCAAATAGTGGAGTGTAGCAGAAATACAAGGGAAGCAGGAAGTTCTCATCTGTGTGGTATTGGTGTTGTCCTCATGGTTTGTGTTGTGGTCAGCAATATAAAGAGAGTTTGTACACGGCTGATTGATTGTGGGGCAGGAGCTTCTTTATCAGCTCCAGGCTGGTGTGTGAAGAATGATGCTTACAGCCATCAGGAGCTCAGTAGAAGTTTGTAACATCTTTGATCCTAAATATGTATGATCTATGTCTCCATTTGCTTATTGGAATCATCTTCATGAGTTCTGAACCTTGGTGGCATCTGTGTCCTTTTGTGGTACAAACAGCTCAGTCTTGTTTTGGGAATGTTTTGTCTGGCCCAAGGCAGGAACTGGTTTTAGCTTCTGAATGCAATGCCTGGCCTGTCACACAGCAGGTCAGACAAGGTAATTTGCTGTTCCTTCCTGACTTGGGAATCCGTGAAGTTTGTTCAGTGAGTCAACAGATTTAAAAGGTGTCTTCCCTCAAATTCCTTTGAGGGTCACCATTACACTCTGTACTTCTCTACTCCAAGTGTATCTGCATCACAGACAGGGCTCATCTCTGCTGTGCCATGGAGTGCCTCTGCAGGAGTATCTTCCACTGCTCTTATTTTCTGTATTCTGTATCATCTCCTTTTTCCCCAGCTGTTGCATGTTTGAGGCTCAGTGATGGTGCTTTGGCCATTCTTCCTGCTCCCTGAGAGTCTCTCCAACTGGCCATACCAACTTTGGGTTCATTCTTGCCAAGAGAAGCCGTGGGATTTTGTCTGCATTGTTCTTGCACTGGTGCTGACTGCTCCAGCAATCAGGGGCTGGTTTTGCATCGTGCCACAGAAAGATCATTGTCTCTGGAGGTGCAGCAATGTGTGATCACTGAGCCCACCAGCCACTCCACTGGTCAGGAATCATTGGCTGCTCTGCCAGCAGCTCTGTGCTGCAGGCACTGAACCACAAAACTGATGCTTTGTGAAATATAATCTCTGTTTTGTGCAAATTTGATGGATTCTCAGAGAATTTGCTGTTCCCAAAGAGTGACCGTTGAGAGGATAATGTTCCTTGGAAAAAAATAATTATTCCAAAATTAATCATAGAGGTGGTAAAATAGTCAGGGGACAAAGTCTGGGTTGTGTAAATGCCATCACTGCACAAACTGTAATTTTACTTAATTTCATTTTAGGAAATGAAATTCACCATAAGCTTGAAGAATGAATCAGGAAATGGATCAATTGAGAAAGCTTTTTCTTTGGCTTGGTTTTAGAGTGGAGTGGTGAAGATGTCCAGGTGTTGGAAAGGAAAAATTACTCGTCAACACAAGAATTGACTTGTTCAGGTTTAGGGCTGGATGTGCCCAGGGGGAACTTACCAAAACTCTGGTAGAAGGATGTCCCAATGACAGGGGGCACAGAGATGTCCCAAAAGAAGGAAGAAATTGATAAAACCAGCTCAGCAGCTGTGCTGAACTGGGCTCTGAATGGGTAGAAGGTAATTCCAGCAGGGGTATGTGACTCACAGCCACCCACTCCAGAAGTCCCTGACCCAGAGGAAGAGAAAGACTGAGCATGGGAATAATTAGTGTAAGAAGCAAGGAAATTGATAACCAATAGAAGATAGAAGGCTAATCAATAAGAGAACTAGGTATCTTTTAGCCAATGAACATTAATGCTTTCATTTGCTAAAATGTATAAATAGTGAACAGTTTTGCCAGTTGTGATGCCTTTGGGGATTGGCCCCCAGCTCCCTTTCTGTGCTGAACTGAAATTATTGAATACCTGAGCTCTGGGTGTGGACTGGCCTCTTTCACACCAGGTAAAACATCCTGGTTTGGGCCAACAGTTAGGTGGGAACTCCTGTGAACTGCAGTGTCACACACATCCAGCTCAGAGAGGAATTCCCTTGGAGTGCTGCATGGAGGAGAGAATTTACTTGTCTTGCACAGGTGACACATGAAATCTCTGCTGACTCAGATCTCAGCTCACAGGTTTTACTGTGCAGTGTCAATGTCCTTTTGATCCATAAAGAATTTTGTCTCTTACTCATTCTGTAAGTGAATTCTGTAGGGAAATTCCCTCTTTCTCCATATCCTTTCAGTGAGCACCAGAATAGAGAGGACAAATCTCTGCTGAAACCTCTGACGCATCTTATTTTCAAACTTGCTGAGTGTTGTGAGCTTTCTGATCACATTAATGAAAAATAAAACTGTGTCTCCCTTTTAATTTACAGCTCTCAGAGAAAGACAAACCCTGTGTGGATATCCAGGGCCTGACAGCCTCCACCATGGAAATCCTGCTGGACTTTGTATATACAGAAACTGTGCATGTGACAGTAGAAAATGTCCAAGAATTGCTGCCAGCAGCATGTCTGCTTCAGCTGAAAGGTAATTCAAGGATTAGCACAAATTGCTGCTGTTTAGAGATTTGGTTTGACCCTCTGTGCATGGAAGAGAGATTTTGGGAGGAATAATATTTTTTAAGTAGTTATGTCAGGCTTCTCTTTTCTTGTGTGCCGCGGTCTCGTTGGAAAAGGAGCAGATTTGGGTCCAAAACAAAATGGTAAAACAGGTTCCATTCTTTGAGTATTCCCAAGAGGAATTGTGAGCTGTGCAGCACATAAATGTTATAGCTCAGCTGCATTATTCTAATAGGCAATCCTAGATGTCATTGACCTGCCAGTATGTCTGGGTCAGTAACAGGCTGGTTGTTGTCATTGCACATGCACAATTATCCCAAATCCCAGACAACTTACCCAAAAGTTATCATAGACACACAAATCTGGTGCCACACCCACTAGCAGACACATCAGTGCTTTATAATCCACAGAGCTGAGTACAACTCACGTTGGAGTCTTCCTAGTATCAGATTTATGTAATTTTTTCATGGATTAAAAAAGCCAGAGCTCAATGCAGCCCAAACAGCTCAATGCTCCAAGTGTATGCACAGTCTCCAAAGCAATACATATGTGTCTGTGTTTCTGTAGTACTTTTACTTGTTATTTAAATTGGATTTTCATTATTGCTTAGAACTTTGTTTTTTTGAAGCCCTTGCCAAAGCAGTGGATTGATAGTAAGTGTGCAGTGCTCATTCACCCCTCCAATTTTCCGTAGGTGTGAAACAAGCTTGCTGTGAGTTTCTAGAAAGCCAGCTGGATCCATCAAATTGTTTGGGCATTCGGGATTTTGCTGAGACACACAATTGTGTGGATCTAATGCAAGCTGCAGAGGTCTTCAGCCAGAAACATTTTCCAGAGGTGGTTCAGCATGAAGAGTTTATCCTCTTAAATCAAGAAGAGGTTGAAAAGCTCATCAAGTGTGATGAAATTCAGGTAAAACCTGAAAAGTAACATTACTGTGCAAAGCATTGAAATAAAACATTGAAACCAGTCAGTAATTAGTCCATGCTCCTGGGGTGGACTCCTCACACAGTTCCTGAATTCGAAATTTAATTTTCAAGAGGCATCTATTTTTTATTTTTGCTGGTTTGTAATTTTATCAATACCATGTAGCATCTCTGTAAGAATTTGTTGTCACACAAGTGTTTCTTGCAAGCCAATCACAGTGAGTTAATTCCCTTTGCAGAGTTATTGCCCTTTTATTCCCTCCTTTCCCTGGAGAAGGTGTCTCAAATACATTTTTCCAACTTCTCTGTAAATAAGTTGAACATTCCCTGGTAATGAGGAGGGAGCTTGATTACTTATTGAGGTGGGTTTTGTGGAGACCTGATGCTCACTGCAGTTGGAAGGCTTGAAGCAATCACTGCTCAGAGTTCAGGGGAACAGGAATTGCTTGGAAGCAAAGCAGTGTATGGGATATCTTTGGTGGGATTGCTGAAAAGCCAGTACAGGGGTGGCCAGAGGAGAATTGTTGATGTATTCCTTGAAAGTGGTCTTCAGCCACACCAACATCCCCTTGTTAATGAGGCTGCTTGAGAAGGAGAATGTGAGGCAGTGGTGAAGGACCCAGCTCCAGCTGGGATCTGCAGTGGAGAGGGCTGAGTGTGTTTGGTGTTAGACAAGCTGCACTTTTGTGCTGTGAGGGGCTGAGCTCCTGGGGGTTGTGATGATACTGAGAGCAGAAAATAATGAGGAACTTCAGAATGAGCCAGCCAAGCTTCTTGGATGATCTGCTGGGGAAGAGTGACATTCCTTGTGGATTGGAAGGGCTGGTTCAGACCAGGCAGTGTGTTGAGCATGCACTGTCATACCTTAAGAATATGTGACAAGTAGAGCAAGGGAGGGGATTTTTCCTCTCTTCTCTGTCTGTGTGAGCCCTCACCTGGAGTGCTGTGTCCAGGTCTGGGGTTCTCAGCACAAGAAACATGTAGAGCTGTTTGAGAGGGTCCAGAGGAGGCCACAGGGATGCTCTGAGAGCTGGAGCCCCTCTGCTCTTCTATGGAGCCAGGCTGGGAGAGCTGGGGGTGTTTGGCCTGGAGAAGAGACAGCTCCAGGGAGACCTTATAAAGGGGCTTATGAAAAAGAGGAAGAGTGACTTTTTATGTGGATAGAGGGGTAACAATTTTAAAGAGGAGAGATTTAGATTTGATGTTGGGAAGAAATTCTTCCCTGTGAGGGTGGGGATGCCCTGGCACAGGGTGCCCAGAGAAACTGTGGCTGCCCCAGCCCTGGGAGTGCCCAAGGCCAGGCTGGACAGGGCTTGGAGCAACCTGGTCTGGTGGAAAATGTTCCTGCCCATGGCAGGGGGTGGAATGGGATGGGCTTTAAAGTCCCTTCTAACCCAAACCAGTCTGGAATAAGGAGCAGATCTCTCCTGCTGTGCCAGCACAGAGGTGCTGTGTGGAATCAAGAGTGTGGTGAGGGAACACCCTCAGAAAATCTCTGGGCTGCTCAGGGAGTGCAATGACAGGTCCTCACTGTGATCCTGCCTTTAGTGTTACTCATCATTTATCAAAACATAAACTATTTAATGAACAGTAAAACTCTTAAATATATCTGAGGACATTCAGTGCAGGAGGGAATAAGTCATCACAGGATTATTGCATTTAAAGAGGAGGTGGGGGAATTGGAAACAATACAGTAGTCTGCTCTCCTTTTGTGAGCTCTAATTGTCCTTTCCCTGTAATTGCAAAAGAAAGAGGCCATTCCAAATTACACTGTAACAAATATAAAACAATGGCATAGAAGAATGCCTTACATAATTAACCTCTGGGGTTCCCTGATTCAAAACATTCTGCCTGACAGCTTCAAACTGGCCTTCAAAGGGGACCAGTCACAGGCTGATGGGAAGGCTCAGTCCTTTCATCACAGGCTCTTCTTTTATCTTCATATTTAGTCTTAGTAAACAGACTTTGTGATAATAAATTCATGTCTGATTTCCTTTTACATTGGATGATCTGATAGATGTGCAAAAAGAATACAAAACCTAAGTAATATATAATTGGGATTTTTGCAATTCTTTTGCTTTTGGTATTCATAGGTGTCCAAAGCACCTGTGATTCTCTAACAGTATCATGTTTGGATGGTTTGGTCAGTGTAATCTCCAGAAGTGGTGTGAGCACCAGCATGTGCCAGTCCTAAATGGAGACAGAAATAAAATTAAAATAAAAATTAAAAAAAAAAAATAAACAGTAGAAATAAGCAGTAATATTCATGCCCTGGGATTCTCCACTCTAAAATCCTTTGTAGTTTTTAAAAGGTGGATTGAAATAAAAAGATACCTTAAGTGTACCTGCTCTGGCTGGTGTGTCCAAGGGGCAGTGCACAGGCACAGGGCTGCTGAGGCTAAGCCAGACACTTCAATGTGCAAAGGAAACCTGATTCTAATCATGTCTTTGATAGCACTTTGAATTTTGCAGGATCACAGCTCCTGCTCCAGAGAGTTGGGGGAGCTGTCCTGTGAGTTCCCACAGCTCTCAGCTCCAGGCTCTGCTCTGCACTGTAGCACTCACTGCTCTGGGGCTTGGACTGCCCAGTGTTGATCTCAGCTGCAGGGGAAAAAGCAAACACAGGTTTAAGGAAAAGAACGTGAGGGAATTCACTGTGCTTATGGGCATTTCCCTAAGGGACTCATAGCTGAGGTGCCCTGCTCGCTGTGAAGCAGTGCGACACCCTGGATACTGCATGCTCCATGGCACTGTCTGTCCAAAGTCACTCTGCCCTGTGATCAGGATGTGCCTCCTGTTTGCAGGTGGACTCTGAGGAGCCGGTGTTCGAGGCAGTGATAAACTGGGTGAAACACTCCAAGAAGGAGCGGGAGGCGTCGCTGCCGGAGCTGCTGCAGTACGTGCGGATGCCGCTGCTCACGCCGCGCTACATCACCGACGTCATCGACACCGAGGTACCGCAGCCACTGCCTGGGGTCCTGCCAGCCCACACAGCACACCCAGAGCTCTTTTCTCTGCTGCTGCTGCTGCTCGTAGGTGCATCTGTGGATGGCAGGGAGAAGGAACTCTGCAGAGCTGAGATGTTCTAGAGACACGTGGGTTTGTTGCAAGGGTCGTGGGTAAAGAGGGTTTTGTCTTCAGTCAGCAGCCTGGGCTGGAGGGAAGCCCCAAAAGAGAGAAAGAGGGGAGGGAGAGAGGGTAGAAGAGAACTAAGGGGTAGAAACACAGTATGAGTAGGGGAAAAAGAGCAGGAGAGCAAGGACCTTGTTCCAATCCATTCTATCTCCTTTTGTGTTGAATATTCCAATTTAAAGTGACCAATCAGCGCAAAATACAAAACCTACAGACTTTGCGTGCAGCCCATGAGAACTGCTATATTACCATGTCATTTTATATTCTAAACTCTAAAGACTACTTTCTTATGCACTTGTTCCCTGATACCTCGGCAGGGTGGAGAGAGGCTACATTCCTGAGTCCTTTTATTTTCCTGTCCATCAACCCATCTCCAGGCTGAGGATTGCTGGCATTGATCTCATGGCTCCTCAGAAGGTGTCTGAGGTGCAGGTGGCCAGCAAGTACCTCTGAGTGAGAAAGAGAGCAGTTATGTGGGTCCAGGACCAGCACACAGCCAGGAGCCATGGCTAATCCTGCTGCTTTGTGTTCTGAGATGCTGCAGAGGCAGTCCAAAATGGGGTGATGCAAAGAGACAGTTCAGTGAAAAATTAATTCCAGACAGGAAGTGATGCTGGGCCCAGTTCAGATTTCAAAGGGAGGCCCAGGGAAGGTCAAACCAGCCTTGAGGTTAGATAGGATAGGATGTACTCCAGGGTTACTGTCCTTGTCACCTGAGAGGTGCTGAATGGTGAATGACAGGCATTTCTCTACATCAGGAAAAGGCTGGTTTAGCAACAGTCATCTTGGGTGTGATAGATCATGGATGTTATTAAATCAGGACAATTTATTGGGCTGTTGTGTTAGGTTATACCAGAGCTAAAGGGTGTTCAGTCTGATTGTCATGGCCCACTTCAAACAGAAATTGAAGCTAATGGAAAAGGGACTGGTACCAAAACAAATAGATCTGTTCCAAATCCAGCCTGAGACAGGGTGTGTGCAGCCCTCAGCTCTCAGAGTGAACATCCAAGGGGACCTGTCCAGTCTGGCAGTGCCACACACTGGGGGCACAGCCTCAGCTTGGGGCAGTGTGGAGAGTGGAGCCTTGGCCCTGTGTGGCTGCCTCACACAAACACCTTTAGAGGTAAATCTGAACTTACTGAAGCACCATGTACACCCAACACCCAAGGGAAAATGAGTGCTGAGCTGAGGGGAGGTTGGTCCAGGCCCTTGGACCAATTGTCCAAGGAGATGAGGCTGTCCTTGGGTGCTCCTCACTCTTCAACAAGACCTCAGTGTTCCTGTCGTCTCTTCACAACTCCATGTCCCATGTGCACAGTGCTCAGGGCAATAAATCAGCTGAACAGTTTTGTTGTGCTGTGTTCCCTGGCCCTTCTGCAATGGCAGGTGCAGGACAAGTTATGTGGGGCAGATCAAGTGTGATTTCACTGCCAGTTCCCCTTCCTAGTCATACTTTTGCTGGCTTGAACAGAGCAGAAGTGGCTTTTCCTTGGTGTTCCAATGCAATAATTTTCCTTAAGGAGCCTTCAGTGCCACTCTGTGAGGATGGAGCTGTATCTTCTCATCTGCAGCCTGGTCTTCAGTTGCCTTTCCATTTCCCTGCACCAGGACCCGCACACGAGTCCTCTTCACGCTGTCTGAGCTGATGAGAGTTGGCTTTAGGACAGTTCTTCTGAGGCTTCTTAAAATACCTTGCATGTAGCAGTGACTAATGTCTCTCCCCAGCCTTTCATACGCTGCAGCCTGCAGTGCAGAGACCTGGTGGACGAAGCCAAGAAATTCCACCTCCGGCCCGAGCTGCGGAGCCAGATGCAAGGACCCAGGACACGAGCACGTCTGGGTGAGCAGCAGGGGAAAGGGGCCAGAGAGAGGGGCCAGGGCGATGCCCAGAGTGCTTTGTAATTGTGGTAATGCTCTTCACAGCAGTAATTTGTCATCCCGTGGTACCCAGTGGGACAGAGAGGGGACTGGAGCAAAGGACAGAGGTGCCTCTTACAGAGCACGATTGCTGAGCGCCAGGGTGGGGAGTAACTGATTGCCTTTAATCCCAGGGCCCTGCTGTGGCTTTAAAAGCAATTTCCTGAGTTGCTGATACCTGCAGATACATTTGTCCCAGCATGCAGCTGTGCAAGAACTGTGGGAAGAGTTTCTTCCTGTCTGAAGAGGCAGTTATCAGAGTCCAAAATAGAGCTGTGAGGCGAGTGACAGCAAGTTTCCACAGCAAATTGAACAGGGGAGAGGGATGGAGATGTCCCTCTTCCCCTTCAGAAGTGCTTTCTTTTTTCTCCCTAGCCTTGTTAAAATAAATAAATTACGATATCTTCCTTTAGGCAAATAAATGATGATATCTTCCTTTATTTCAGCAACTTCTATCAAGCATGGTCACTGAATTGTTTGGAAAATGCTTGTCTTAGGGCTGTGAGCATTTGAGAGAAACATAAATGTAGGAATGACCTACAGAAGAAGGAAAAGTGTTTTACTGGCTTCTTCTGTGCTATGTCTGTGTCCTGGTGCCAGCATGGACCACTCTTCCTGCAGGGAATCCTCCCTGTGTGTTTTCCAGTGCTGCTGCAGGTGTGGCGGAGAGAGACCCCAAAATCCCTTTGTGGCCTCTTTTAGGGGACAGAAAGCAGTTGAACAACTAAAGGAGGAGGGCGGATAAGGTTTGTCAGAGACACACTAATGTGACTTTCTGGCTTTGAAGTGAGTCCAGGCCTCAGCACATTTTGTGGGAATTCCTATGCCAGTTTCAAAGAGCTGCCCTTCAACTCTTTGCCTGTGACTAGCATCAGTCTTCCAGTGTCTGCAGGGACCTACAAGGAAGCCAGAAAGGGACTTTTCATCAGAAACTGCAGCAATGGGGCAATGGGTGATGGTTACACACAGAAAGAGAGAAAATCTAGGGAAGAAATTCTCCTCTCAGAGGTGCTGAGGCCCTGGCACAGGATGCCCAGAGAAGCTGTGGCTGCCCCTGGATCCCTGGAAGTGTCCAAGGCCAGGCTGGATGGGGCTTGGAGCAGCCTGGGACAGTGCAAACTGTCCCTGAACCTGGCAGGGCTTGGAATGACATGAGCATTGAAGTCCTTTCCAACACAAACCATTTTGCGATTCTGTGGTTTTAGAAAAATGCATTTCATTTTATTCTTAATTGAAATACTTCACCTGATAAAAAAGATACTAAAAAAACTCATTGATTGTCTAATTGTAATTTAAAACTGCACATTATTGCTGATGTTCATCCTTTGGATTCAGCCCTAGCTGTTTTAATTGATTCCGTACCATCTGATATCAGCAATGTGTCACTTATAAACTGTGATCAAGTATTAACTTTGCATGGGAGGAACTGAAGTGATTGCACTTTTAGCTGCCTTACTGGAAAGGAGGTTTTCCAAGATGTTGGAGCTCTTGTGAATCCTTCCCAGTTATTTTTATATTATTTGTCGTCTGAGGTGGCAGCTTTTCTGCTTTGTGACAGACAAAGTCTTGTTAAATGTTTGTTGCTTGGTGTTGCTTGGACAGTCCTAAATTCTAGTAATAAACTCGCTGTTCCAGAAAGGGCCCAGGGAGTTGAGGAGATGCTGAATTGTCCCAAACCTGAGACAATCCTGCTTCCAAGAAGTGATTAAAGGGGAAATTACAACTCTCCAGGTCACAGCTGTTATTAACAGTCATGGAGGAAATAAGAAAAATTCAGAGAATTCATCTCAGAGAAAAAGAGGGAAGGCAATTTTGAAATAAAATACATGAGATTTAAGAGAAAAATCCTGGGAAAATATTTCATTAGTTTTCCAAGCTTCAGACAGCCTGACTTGTTTCTCAGTTACATGGTGAACAAAGTCCCCTAAATCAGGTCTGGATGTCACTTGCAACCAAGAGGAGACTGTGTTGTGAGGAGGCTGCAAGGAGGCAACCATTCTCCTACAGATTCTATGGGCTGGTGAGAGCTTTGGGAAAAACAGTGGAAAGGATACAAAAGGAGATACAAAGGAATGAGCTTCAGCACCTGTCTGAGGCAGCTTGTTTTCTCAAAGTGCCTCTGATGTTTGATGTTAGGAGAAACAGCCCAGCCAGCTCCTAACACCTCAGTGTGCCACACGCTCTGAAGAGTTTCTCCTTTCTCTCCTTTGCTGAGCACAAAGAGAGTGTGAGTGCCTGAGCCAGGTTAGGTCCCTTCTCCAGAGCTGAGACAAAAACAGGGATTTAGAGGCAGCTTTGTGCCGGGGAAGGCTCCGAGTTTCTTCAGTCTGTTCCCCTGAGGTGACCCTTTGGTTGTGAAGGGATTGACTTGGCTTTGCTGTCCCCCTGTGCCTCAGGAGCCAACGAAGTGCTGCTCGTCATCGGCGGCTTCGGCAGCCAGCAGTCCCCCATTGATGTGGTGGAGAAATACGACCCCAAGACCCAGGAGTGGAGTTTCCTGCCGGTAAGGGACTGGTCCTGGCCACCACTGGGCTGTGGGCAAACACTGATCCTGCAGCACCAGCAGGGTAACAATCTCCTCGCTTGGAAGTGTGCAATCTGCTGAGGATTTCTGACAGAAATCCTCCATGGTGAATGCTGAAACCACTTCAGCTTGCAGAGTGACTGAGGGAGAGGGGGTTGTTGTCATAGACCTGATCAGCTGAGCCTGCAGAGACCCACATCTTGGTTGTGGGAGTGAGAACTATCATGTTTCTTAGTGAAGGGGTGTTAAGCTTTAAGGTTAGTGATGATAATTGGAATGTCAATAGGAACAGTGTAATCAGTGCAGTCTTCAGGCTGCTGCGTGTTCCCACTGCTTGCAGTGTTTTGGAGCATAATGGGAAGAGAGAATTCCTGCACTGAGGAGTATTTCTACCCAGTATTTTATTATCTGTGTGAAATGGTGGAGAACTGCCTCTTCTTTAATATCACCACTCAGGGCAGACTCAGCATCACCTGGTGTCCCAAAATTCCGATCTTTTTTTGGAGGCTAAAAACCTTCATCGAATTAGAGTCACCACTTTCTCCCATTACCAGTGCCTGCAGGAGCCAGTGGGAGGCTAAAAAAAAAAGTCCCAAACCCATCAAAGATTATGCAGCAACACAGGATAAATGACATTTAGTGGGAAATACTTGAGTGCAGAGAGAGACACGGTCCTAAGGCGAGAGCATGGCAGGGGGAGGCAGGCACAGTCACTCAGGCTGTGTCCTTTAGTTCCATAGAGCTCTGGGGTAGTGAGCCACGTCCCAACAGAGGAGCAGAAGAGGAAGGAGCAGTGGAAACCAACCAGTGGTTGGTCTCCGTGGCCAGTGCTGTTCCCATCTTTGACCTCAGTGTTGCTTTTTGCTGTCCCAGAGCATCACCCGCAAGCGACGCTACGTGGCCACGGTGTCCCTGCACGACCGAATCTACGTCATCGGGGGCTACGACGGGCGCTCCCGCCTCAGCTCCGTGGAGTGCCTGGATTACACCTCGGATGAGGATGGCATCTGGTACTCCGTGGCTCCCATGAACGTGCGCCGAGGGCTGGCAGGAGCCACAACCCTTGGAGGTAGGTCCTGGTGACTGGCAGGGCGTATAAGCCTGTTCAGATCCAGCCTGAGATGCTCTGAGGTGTTGTGTGAAGAGTGGGCTGGTTCTGGAGGAGGAGGAGGGGAGCCTGAGATTCTGCCTTCTCATCGCCGGGATGCAGAAATGGAAAAACTTGCCCACATATCCTGAGAGGAGCTCTGCCTCCGCTGCGTTCCTGCAGCACAGATCCGTGAACTGGGGGAAAGGGGCTCTGAGAGAGATGATGGAGTGGGAAGCTCTGAGGGTGGTGGCAGTGTTGGGCAACACTGAGCACAGGACACCGAGTACAGCTGTGACATACAGCACTGAGTGACAGACATCTGCAGGGAAGGAGTCAGGACTTTGGGGAGGTAATGACACGAGGCTTACCACAGGCAGGTTTTGGGTTTGGGCATGGCAGTGTTTCAGTGGTTCTGCAGCATGAAAAGAAGTAGATGGATTCTGTGTGTTCTCTTTCATCCATCAACAAGAAGCAGATTTAAAGGCCAGGTGGGACTTGTGTTTGTTTGTTGGGCCAGGCTGAGGAGCCTGGGTTCATCCTGGTTCCCAGTGTGCCACAGTCTGTTTTCTGTCCATGGCTTGCACTCCACGTTGTAGCTTTGCCTCATATATGAGGGCCCTGGTGCTCCCTGTGCCATGTCTGACTGTCTGGGGCCCTCCCCTGTCCCTGCAGACATGATCTACGTTTCGGGCGGGTTCGACGGGAGCCGCCGCCACACCAGCATGGAGCGCTACGACCCCAACATCGACCAGTGGAGCATGCTGGGGGACATGCAGACTGCACGGGAGGGAGCAGGGCTGGTGGTGGCCAATGGAGTCATCTACTGCCTGGGTAGGTACCCTCAGCACCTCCAGGAGCTGTGCAAAGCCTGCCTTTTTACCCAAGTGACCATGAAAGTGCTCCCTGAGCAGCACCGACCTGCCACGTCTGTGTTGGAAGAGGTTTAACCTCACTGGGCACTCACAGCTGTGTCAGTAAGTGATTCCTGACCTCACTGTTCCCATCACAATGGCTTGGACTGCAGCTGCCTCATACTGCAGGGAATCCTGCACACTGCAAGTTACACTGGATTTGAGAGATGGAAGAAGCATGGAGGATCAGCAATGCCAGCTGAGGCTTTGTGTGATCTGGGCAGTGTCTAAATGCCCAGAGATTAAGCAGGTGGGTGCACCTGCACCACACAAAGTAATGGTGGCTGAAGTGCTCCAGAAATGTATCCTGAGCTGTCTGTTCTCCACCTTCTTCCTGTAGCACTCGTTTCAGTTTCAGAGCACCACACCAGCTGTGAATACAGTGAGATTGCCAGAGGACAGAGCACTCTGAAGCTTGTTCTGTGGGTCACCTCCTAAAGCAGGCCCAGCATTGGACCCACATCTGTTGCAGTCCTGTTCCTGGGGAGTCACAGATCTTAGGCCCTGGTTTCATAGAACCACTGAATGGTTTGGCTTGGAAGGGACTTAGTCTTATTCCACCCCCTGCCACAGGCAGGGACACCTTCCACTAACCCAAGTTGCTCCAAGCGCTGCCCAACCTGGCCTTGAATCTGGCCATAAACCAACCACATTTATTCCTCTTCCTCATGCTGTCCCCCAGGGTGGATGGCAGCACACTGCTCCTTCACTGAGGCTACACTGAGATTTCAGTATCAGCTTGTTAAACAGCTCTGGAGAGATCCCAACCCCTGCACCTTTCAGCCTTGTGCAGCTGCAGCACAGCCCTGGGAGCTGCATGTCTGCAACCTGGCTCTGGGCTGGCTGCAGGATCCTCTGCCCCACCAGGGTGGGCTCAGGGCCCACCAGGCACTGCTCTCTGCACAGAAAACCTTCTCCCCAGGTCACCCCCATGGTTTGTTCCTGTGTGTTTTGTTTCAGGAGGCTACGATGGGCTGAACATCCTGAATTCTGTCGAGAGGTATGACCCCCACACTGGACACTGGACAAATGTCACTCCAATGGCCACCAAGCGCTCAGGTGAGAGCCCACAGTGCCCTGAGGTCAGTGTGGCTCCTGCTGCACTGAGGGAGCAGCCACTGCTGCTGTGTTTTGCTGCCCTGGAGGATGCTCTGGTCCCAGTGGGTGGGTTGGCTTTGAGAAAGGATGATTTTACTGGCTTGAATTCCTAAGAGAAATACTGATTTTCACAGGTGAGTGTAGAGAAATGTAGAGTTATAGGTGACAGGGAAGGAGATAAAATGCTGCGTGACTTCCACAACTAGGAACAGTGCCTGGCATGGAGAAGAGCTCACAAACTGACCACAGTATAGGTTGACACTCCTCAGACCCCACTGGTCAAACCAGCAGTTCATCAATTTATCCTTCCCCCTGGAAGGAATGTATTTACAATATCTCACTCTTTATTTTTGTTACAATGCCTGAGAACTCTCCAGTCCAAGAATGAGAACATCAGAAGGCTGAAAAATCAGGATAACAATGGGGCACCTGTAGCTGCTGTGTGCCCAGGTGTGTTGATCTGCTCTGCCTGTGTGTGCACATGGAGGTTGCTCTGTGCCTCCACCCCTGTGTGGCTCCTACTGCTTAGACCCTCCTCCAAATCTCTTTTGAAGTTGCTTTTTCTCTGCTTCTTTCAATAACTGACCCTCACACCAGCCTGGGCAGCATTGCTCCATGTGGTTCCTGTGCAGTGTTCCTGGTTAGGGACAAGTACTGGGTAATCAATCAAACCAGGCTCTGGTCCAAAAACATTACAGCTTTCCTGTGCCTGCAGTGGCATTCACCAAGGCCGCAATCTTTAAATACATATTCTTGTGACAGGGATGTTCCTGTTCAGTGTTGGTCTATCTGCCAAGAATGGGTTTGATTTAGGAGTTGGGCACTTTCCACATGCAGGAAGGCCATACAAACACAACACAGGATAAAATCTGTAGGTTTTTCTAGGTCAGAGGCACCGTGTGAGACCAATCCATGGATCTCTAGGAAATCTGAGGATCAGGTGGATTTCTGCTGGGTCTGCTTTGGACAGGACCAAAAGCAGAGTTCAAGGGAAAGCCTTTTATAACAGGCGTTTGCTCCCCACAGGAGCTGGAGCTGTGCCTTGGCTGCAGCATGAGCTCCTTGGTGCCAGCAGGAACCTGGTGAGGCTCTTGACCCCAGCACTGCCTCACCTGGTTCCTTCCTTGGCACTGTCTGATCTGAAACGTGGCTGTGCCCAAGGGCCTTTTACTGCCCAATTTTTTGTGCTGCCACTCTCGTACTAACACCCCTAACTACTCACACCTTAGGTACTCACAGCCTTCATCCTGGTGTTAGTTAATTCTGTCCTGGTGACCTTGGACTTCTTTTGCCCCCAAAAAACCCTCAAAGATCTATCCACATGCAGATCTTTGAATTCCAAGACCAGGACTAAGAGCAATCTTGGCTTTATTCACAGAGATCAGTTCCTCCTTGTTTCTTTTCACCTCCTGGGACAGATTCAGGAGGGAGGCTACCTACCTCTCAGAGACTTTGGCCATATGGCATTGCTGGACCTGATTTCCCTGATTAGGCCTTGCTTTGGTCCTTCAGCCAAAGCTCCTGGAGAGCCCACTGGGTCAGCCTGGCCATTCCCAGCTGTTCTGGTGCTCTCAGCAAGGACAGGCAGGGAAATCCAGGATGTGTTTAGTGGAACAGAAGGTCTCTTATACCCTGTTTGTAAAGAAACAGATCCATGCCCTAAAACTGCGGGGTAGCTGGCTCATTTCCTCCAGGATATTCATTAGTGCAGGAGTTCCATGTTGGTGGTGACAGCCTGACAGGGCTGACTGTGTTCCCAGCTGCAGGAATCCCTGAGGCCACAGAGTGCATGGGAATGTCACAGTGTCCTGCAGTGCTGTGCCTGAGGGGGCTGCCAAGGAGGAGCCAAGGCTACTGGGGGTTATTTGCTGCTGGTTTCATAAATTCCCAGCTGGAGCAGCATATTATTGTCTGCTTTCACTGTGAGAACACCTGTTCAGGCAGCTGCTCCAGCTCCAGCCACCTCTGTCTCTGCAACAGTGTAGAAACCAGTTTTAATTTTGTCTTACTCCAGAGGAGTAATGTCAGGGAAATCCCTCCTCCAGCTTTACATGTGAGCTACTCTCCAGGCCACAGCCAGGAGCTGAGGGACACCAGGGAGCCAGAAACAGCAGAGGAACCTGTCTCTGTGCTGACAGTCCCAGGCAGCAGAGCGGGCCTGGGGCTGCTCTGCTCACACACCTGTGGCCAGGTGTCAGCCCAGGTAAAGCTCTTGTGCTGCTGGGCCCCCCACGCCACAGAGTCAGCAGCGTTTAGTGGAGTGAGATGTTTTCATGTATCAACAACAGAATACAGGGTTATCAGCTCTTTTGGGAGAGGTACAAGCATCAGAAATGTCCTGTGAAGAGGGAGGAACTGACCCGCTCAGCCTTGCGACAGCGAGCCTGGCGCTGCTGGGGTCACTCCTGGCCGTGACTGCTCCACCTTCTCCCCACAGGGGCTGGCGTGGCTCTGCTCAACGACCACA
Organism: Sterrhoptilus dennistouni; assembly: GCA_013397095.1. Lineage (NCBI taxonomy): Eukaryota > Metazoa > Chordata > Aves > Passeriformes > Zosteropidae > Sterrhoptilus > Sterrhoptilus dennistouni. The sequence continues at coordinate 56,237 of VWZU01013846.1, forward strand.
TCTACGTGGTGGGCGGGTTCGATGGCACAGCCCACCTGTCCTCGGTGGAGGCCTACAACATCCGCACCGACTCCTGGACCACCGTGACCAGCATGACCACCCCGCGCTGCTACGTGGGCGCCACCGTGCTGCGGGGCCGGCTCTACGCCATGGCCGGGTGAGGGGGCACAGTGTCCCTGCCACGGGCTGCTGCAGCTCTGGGGGCTCAGCAAGGGACCCCAGGGGACACAGCTGTCCCTGCCATGGGCTGCTACAGCTCCTGGGGGCTCAGGGGACACAGCTGTCCCTGCCACGGGCTGCTGGGGGGACGGTGTCCCTGCCACGGGCTGCTGCAGCTCCAGGGGCTCAGAAAGTGACCTCAGGGGACACAGCTGCCCCTCCCATGGGCTGCTGCAGCTCCAGGGGCTCAGCAAGGGACCCCAGGGGACACAGCTGTCCCTGCCACGGGCTGCTGCAGCTCCAGGGGCTCAGCAAGGGACCCCAGGGGACACAGCTGTCCCTGCCACGGGCTGCTGCAGCTCCAGGGGCTCAGCAAGGGACCCCAGGGGACACAGCTGTCCCTGCCACGGGCTGCTGCAGCTCCAGGGGCTCAGCAAGGGACCCCAGGGGACACAGCTGTCCCTGCCACGGGCTGCTGCAGCTCCAGGGGCTCAGCAAGGGACCCCAGGGGACACAGCTGTCCCTGCCACGGGCTGCTGCAGCTCCAGGGGCTCAGCAAGGGACCCCAGGGGACACAGCTGTCCCTGCCACGGGCTGCTGCAGCTCCAGGGGCTCAGCAAGGGACCCCAGGGGACACAGCTGTCCCTNGCTGCTGCAGCTCCTGAGGGGACACAGCTGCCTCCCCTTCCATGGGCTGCTGCAGGTCTGGGTGCTCAGCAAGGGACCTGAGGGGACACAGCTGTCTCTGCCACAGGCTGCTGCAGCTCCTGAGGGGACACAATGCCCCTTCAATGGGCTGCTGCAGCTCAGCCAGGGACCTCAGGGGACACAGCTGCTCCTTCCACGGGCTGCTGCAGCTCCAGGTGCTCAGAAAGTGACCTCGGGACACAACTGCCCCTCCCATGGGCTGCTGCAGCTCAGCAAGGGACCTGAGGGGACACAGCTGCCTCCCCTTGCACAGGGCCTCTCCTCTATGAGGGGACACACCCACGGAGGGCACCACACCCAACCAAAACAGGCAGCACAAAAGCCCAGAGTGGGAGGGCGGCAGCAGACAGCAATGTCAGCTTGATGCAGTGGTTACAATTTGGGCTATTCCTGCTGTGTGCAACTGTCCTGCCTCCCAGGAGGAGCTCTGAACGCTCTCTCAGCACAATCCCTTCATCTGTAACTTTGTGTCGTGGCAGATACGACGGTAACTCCCTGCTGAGCAGCATCGAGTGCTACGACCCCATCATCGACAGCTGGGAAGTTGTCACCTCCCTGGGGATGCAGCGCTGCGACGCCGGAGTCTGCGTCCTGCGGGAGAAGTGACCACCAGGGAGCTCACAAAGAAAAACATTCTAAAAAGTCTCGGCTGGAGGAAGAGTCCCAAATGATTTGCAGTGACTGTTCTTGAGAGTTGTGGATGCTGTGGGAATTAGGCACCAGGAGAGCAGCTTTCTGTGCTGCTTGTGACTAGAGCATGTGCGTAACTGTGTGATCTCGGCAGTCATCTGAAATCAGGGGCTCTGTGGGAAGCTGGAGGAAGGGGGTGAATGGGTCAGGAGAAGCTGCACTCTCTGCTGTTCCTGTGGCTCAGTCTGTGGGCAGAGCAGAGTTGCCCCAGCCTGGTCTCAGGCAGCCTGGTGACCCTTCCCAAGGACATGTACATAGCCCTGGGTCACCTCTCCAGCCCCCACGGGTCGCTCTGGGCCGTGTGGATGTGTCAGGGTAAGTCCAGCTGCTCTTGTGTTCCAGCTTCAAATCATCGTGTACGTACTGAATGTTCCAACGTGCTCCCTGAGCGGGTGCAGAGCCAGGCTGGGGGATGTGTGTGAGGGGCCTGCACTGTCACTGTGTCTGCAGGGTCCTCGCAGGGCTGCACACAAAGGAGTCAACTGCAGGTTAAAGCTGTCTCAACTACTGTGACACAGAGCCCGAGGCCACGGGGGCAGAGGGCAGGGGAGAGGAGCCACAGAAGCATCTGCAGTGTTTGTGCTCTTGATGGGGTGCTCAGCAAGGTTCATCACATCGTGTTTCCTCAAAAAGCTTGTCAGCTCCAGCTGCAGATGGTGTGTGGCACTGGGAGCTGGGCCGTGCCCTGCCCTGCCCTGTGAGGAGGTCAGGAGAGCAGGGAGGCAGTGGCTGCTGCCCACCGAGGTCCTGCTGGGTGAGTCACTGGCGTTTGTCCCCATGCAGACCCAGGGCAGCCTTTCACTCAAGTTCATTGTGTTGGTTTTCCTTTTATCAAGGATTTTTCTGCTCCCAGGGCTGTTCCGGAGTGACACCCAGGATTCTGTCTCGCCCTTTGTCCTCAGCTGTTTATTCCCCTGTCTCACAACTCCCCATCCCGTGCCACTTGCTATCCCTGGCCTGCCCCACCAGCCCAGCTGAGGCTCCATGAGTGGCTCAGAGCAGCTCTGGAGCTCTCCCTGCTCAGCAAATCCTGCCTCACTGCATTCCTGGGAACACAAGGCTCCCCTCTGCCATCAGCTTGGCCCCACCGTGCCTGGGCTCCATGTAGTGCTGCTCGTTGGGCTTCCTGCTGACTCCTTGCTTGGGGACAGGGTGGGATCAGGGACATGGTAGCATGACCTAAATTATGCACTTTCAGCCAATGCTCTGACCTTCTGCGTTTGTTTCTATCACACAAGTGTTCTGTGGTTTTGTTTCCTATGTTTATTTTTTAATGAAAGTATAAAGAATAAAATATTTCCTGAGCCAGTATGAGTTGAGCTTCTGTTCTCTGCCTTCTGGCTGTGTCTGACTATTATGTGAAGGGTTTGTGTTAGACAGGCAGCTGCCCTCAGGTCTGCAACTTCAGCCCAGCAGTGAAAAACAGCTGCTCCAGCTGTGAGATCTGTGGCACAGAGACCTGGAGGACTCCCTAAAGAGGGAATTTCTTGCAAGGTCTGTTGGAGAAGAGGAGGAAAATACTCTGATTACAGTTGACAGCAACAATAAATCACCAGGGGCTGAACATGAGCTCAGGTGGCCAAGAAGGCAAATGACACCTGGATTGTACCAGCCACGGTGTGACCAGCAGGAATAGTGACCATCCCTGACCATCCCTCTGTGCTGGGCACTGCTGAGGTCACACCCCAATCCTGGGGACAGCCTTGGGACCCTCAACAGAAGAAAGACATTGAGGGGCTGGAGCGTGTCCAGGGCAGGGAATGGAGCTGGGGAAGGGTCTGGAGCCCCAGGAGGGGCTGAGGGAGCTGGGAAGGGGCTGAGCCTGGAGAAAAGGAGGCTCAGGGGGGACCTTGTGGCTCTGCACAAGTCCCTGACAGGAGGGGACAGCCAGGGGTCATCAGGCTCTGCTCCCAGGGAACAGGGACAGGACAGGAGCAAACAGCATCAAGTTGTGCCAGGAGAGGTTCAGGTTGAAGAATCCAGGGCAGGATTCCCATCCCGGAATTCCCAGGATAGAATTCCCAGCCCAGGATTCCCAGGACAGGATTCCCAGGACAGGATGCCCATCCCAGGATTCCCAGGACACGATTCCCATCCTGGAATTCCCAGGACGGAATTCCCAGCCCGTAATTCCCATCCCAGG
>VWZU01013846.1:60531-94591 GCA_013397095.1 Sterrhoptilus dennistouni
GAGGCCGGGCCCGGGGCTGGGAGCCGGGCCTGGTCACCCCTGGTCACTGCAGAGCCCCGCTGACCACGGCCCCGCTGACCCCTGGCCCGGCCGGACACAGCTCTCCTGCTCCCCGCTGTGACTGACCCACAGCCCCACTGGTCCCATCCCAGGATTCCAGGACAGGACTCCATTCCCCAGATCCACAGGGATCCTGAGCAGCGTCACGAATTGCAGCCAGCTCCTCACCTGCAGCCACAAGGGAAGAGTGTTTGTTGGTGGTGGTGGGAAGGTCCCTGTGCCCTGCAGGGACTGCTCAGCCTCACATTTTTGCCCTGTGTCCTGATCTGCCCCAGTGTGGCTGTTCTGCCCTTTCCCTGGTGGCTGCTGTGGCTCCAGGGGATGAGGTGACACCTGTAAATAAATGGGGGCTCTGGGACAGGGCACAGGAGGACAGCACTGCTGCTCTGAGCTCTTGTGGCAGCTGGAACTGTCTGACCTGCAGCCAGAGCAGCTCCAGGGTTTAAGGCTGAATCTTCTGTTGATTTTGAGAAGGGATGTTCACTGCCCCCAGCTCTCTAACATTTATGTTTTCCAGAACCTCATCCCACCCGACAGCTCTGCCCTGTGAGGGTTGTGGCACCTGAAATGAGTGTAAGGGATTCCAGCTAATATGTGCAGGAACAAAACACAGCTACAGTGTGCAGACAGCACAGGCTGATAGAGCAGCAAACAAAGAAAATGTGCCAGACCACAGAGCTGAGTGAAGAGATTCCAGCCTGAAAAGCATCTGAATCATTGGACAGGCAGTGCTGGAGCATGTCAGAACATACCTGTTAAACAGTGATGTCAGGAAGGGATTTCTCTCCTGTAAAACCTGGTGGTAAGAGTAATCTGGGATATTGTGACCAGTTTTGGGTTCTGCCTTTTAAAAGCTGGTCACAAAGCTGATTAAAAAAAAAATGGAAGGAGGCTGCAGCAGCTGTGGTTCTCATTGCATTTCTCACTGCTGGTACCCGTGGCCCAGTTCATTCACTGCTCAGCCCTGTGTGACAGAGCAGCTCTCCAGGGATGCTCTGGGCTCCCTGTGCCTCACTGGGGACACATTCCTGTCCTCTGCTCATAAACACTTGGGTACTAACCCAGCTGTGAAGGCACAGCTGTCACAGGGGGTCATGGACTTGTTTGTGCCACCAAACTCCAGGTGGGGGGTGGATGTGCTGCCCCAGGAAGGAAGAACCTTTCTCTTGCCCCTCTAATGAAGCAGTTTTGCTGGCAGGGCTCTGTAAGGCAGGCACAGCCTCAGATGAGTCTCCCAGAAGAGCCATCCTGACAGCAGGAGGGGCTGAAACGAGTCCCTTCTTTCTGCAGTGCTTGAGCACCTGCACTTCTGAGATTTGGAGACTCTGCCTTAATGTGGGGCTGTTGTGGGGCTGCTCTGTCAGGATTTATCAGGGGAGGGACAGGGGCAGAACTGAGGGTCTCTCTGGGCCAGGAGGCAGATCCTGTGTCCTTGCCAGATGTGTCAGATGGACATTTGTCATGGAAACTGCTTCTTCCCTCCTGCCCTTCCTGTCTCTCAGCCCTGAGCCCAAGGACTGCACAGGCTCAAAGGACAGGAGAGCTTCACTTGGGTTCTGCACAGGCAAATGGTGGGGTCACATCACTAATTTCACACTTTGATTTGGACTGTTGTCTCTTAGGATGTGTGTTCTGGCCTGTAACACCCCAGTTACAGCCCATATTAATTAAATATGCTGCACTGCACAGGCTTCATTCTGAAGGCACCACTGTGCAGAACAGACTGTGGAAATCAGCTTGGTAAATGACCTCCAAAAAAATGTTCCATGTGGATTCCTGAGTAGTGGGTGGCCCTGGGATGGAGCTTTCCCAGTCAGTGAACAGCCCTGGAGAGGGGGGAGAGCTCAGAGCAAAGGCCTTCACACCACAGTGGCAACAGCTGAAATCCACCTCAGCAGAGTTCTGTGAGCTCCTGCTCCTCTTTGCTGGGAGAGGGGAGGAGAATCCTCCATGGATCCAGCTGTGCTTTCTGCTGACTCTGGAATATTAATTAGGATCACATAGACTTGAAATGCTGAGGAGAAATGAACAGAATGATGGGAATTCTTGGGAAGAAGCTTTTGTACCATGAGATTTTGGGGATTCTTCAGCCTCAGGTAGAGGGTCTTGAGTTCCTGCACCTTGGAGAGGCTGTGGAGGTGGCACAGGCAGAGCCCTGGGGCAGGTGAGGGGACAGCTCTGCAGTCCAGCTCTGGGCCCATTCATATTCCCAGAGGGGACTGAGAATTTCAGGGGGTGGGCAGGAAGAGGGGAAAAGGAGCATCACTGTGGAGTTTGAGCTCAGGCAGCTCCACTGTGCTGTTGATGGAGCTCTGGGAGGAGTGTCCCAGTCAGCAAACATGGCCTGGGGGAAGAGCAGCTGCTGCTGCTCCACTGGACACATCACCAGCTTTGGGACCTGCTGAAGCTGCACCATTCCTGTGTCAATGAGGACTAATAAAAATTCACGTAGACTCACAAGTATTTTCACTGCTTTGTATCCAGCATGTTGAAAAACTGTTTTGCAGTTGCCTGCAATAACCCTTAGAAAATAAGGGTAGACAACCCTGAGGCATGGGAAGCACACAGGAAGACTCACTTGCAGGCTGTGAGATCAGCTGAGCTGTGGTGGGGAACTGCCACAAGTCATTCCTTGCACAGAGCTCACAATCACACTCTTCCTTCCCTGAATTAATTATATTTCACTGAATCAGGCCAGTGGTGCAGGGAGCAGGGGCTGGGATTCAAGGCTCCCCCTTTCCTGAGCTCTGCAAGTCAGCAAAAGGCTTTGGTGTCTGGGTCTGCCAGACCTGAGGGCTCTCCTTGATTCCTCACCTCTTACTGAGAGGATCCTCAGAAGAGCAGAGGTGACAGTGTGGACTTTGCAGCAGCAGCTTGGAGAATTTTGCTCTTTGCTTCCCTGCTGTGTCCTAAGGCTCTCCCATCCAGAGATGGTCCTCAAGCCAGCAGGGATGACAGTGAGATCACTGCAACACCCGCTCAGTGTGTCTGTGGGACCTGCTGCCTGCAGGTGTGGAGGGGAATGGCTCAGCAGAGTCCAGAGAAGAGCTGTGGTTGATGAAAGCAGGGCCAGCTTGGCCAGGTAAGGTGGTTGTGGTGTTCCCTGTCCTGCACAGCTCACCTCACTGCGTTCCCTAAAGCTCTGCTGTGAGCAGGGGCTGCCCCATCAGCACAGGCAGCTCTGCAGGGAAGTGTTTGGGGGAACAGGGATTTCTGACATGTGTTACCAATTTCCCTGAAGGTCATTTTACATATCTGACATTGCACTCCCTGGCAGGAACATAAGTAGGAGGAAGGGAAACAATTGAGATGAAATAGCTTCAGGGTCCTTGGACAACTGCTGCAGGGAAAGTCTCTGCCTCCCACAGGGTCAGGTTAATACAGGCCAAACTCCAGAATCACAGAAACACTAAAAACTACTGAGTGTTTTGCCAAAACCCCACCAAGTATTTTGAAGCTGCTTGGGGACACAGAAGGAAACCACAGCAGATGAATGGAACTGGCCATAAAAATGCAGAGAGAGCATGAGGACTTTTATCAAAGCCAGCTTTGTTCTCTTTCAGCCAACACTTTTATGCATTTCAGCATAAATACTTGAGTGCTGAGCTGTGAGGCAGCCAGGTCCCTCTGGTGCAGATTTGGTGTGAGCACAGCTCAGTGACAGTGAGGGGAGAGAAGGGGGAGATGGCAGCCCAGCAATCCAGGTGGGACTTACTGACCTGTGGGGCTGGATGGGGGAGAGAAGCCAGTTTTCACAGGACTGTGATTTGGACTGAGTGTCCCAGCACTCCTGAAAATTACCCAATCATACACAAAGTGAAAATCAAGTGCTTGGCTCCCTTTGTGCAATCCCTAAAAAGAGTGAGCAGGTTCTGGAGTTGCTGAGATAACACTTCCATCCTCTGAGGGGGGAAGCAGCTCTGGAAAAAGCGTTTCTTGCATCTTTCCTAAAACTGAATTGAACACAGTCCATCCCAGTGGTTGCTGCAGTTTGGCTTTTGAAGTGCTGCACATCGAACTCTGGGAGAGCTGCAGGGGTGGGAGCTGTCGAGGATCTGTCCCTTGAGCGTCCAGGGCCATTTCCTGGGGGCTTAAGACATGAACTAATCAGATACAGATCGTGCCTGGAGAAAGGCAGTTTCCTTTCCCTCCTTGACACAGTTCTCAGTGGGCTGAGCTGGACGAGACAGCCCCGGGCAGGTTTGGGAGGCCAGAAATGCACCAGGAGCTGCCAGTGCTGCCAGCACAGCCCTGCAGCCTCACAGGAGGCAGAGAACCAGAGCCGTGTGTTTGCAGCAGCCCCGGCTGTGTGTGGCAGGACAGGGTAGAGCTGTCCTTCACAAGTCTTTGAGGATAATTTGTGTGTCGATGGGATCCGAGTGTCCCTGCGGCAGAGGCTGCGCTGGGAGGATTCCCCCGTGGATGGGATGTGTTTGTCCCCGGGAAGCAGCAGGGGCTGTGTGTGTGTGTATGCTCAGCTGGGCTTCTGCTCCCCCTTTCATGTTCCTTATCTTCCAGGAGGCTCTGAATTCCCCCGGGGAAGGCAGACAGAATCGCTGTAATCGCTGTGCAGAGGCAGAGCGCTGCCGTCTGTTTGCTGCCGGGAGTCTCCTGTGCCATTGTTCCAGCCCAGCTGGAAGAGATGCCCTGAGAGCAAGGGAAAATGAGCAGAGCCGTGTCAGCACAGGTATCCTTCCCCTGCTCGAGCAGCTGGCTCTGCACTCTGCCTGGAATGCTGTGAACAGCAGGCTCTTTCCGTGGCAAACATCCAGACCACAGCTTGTACAGAATCGCTGGTTAATTTGGAATATCTGGCACTGGAACATGAGGATGTGGCTTCAGGAACCTGTTGCCTCGTGCTTTCCTGTTCTCTTGGAGGACTTGGTTCACTCTGGCAGGTCCAAGGGGTTGGCACCAAAACAGGCCAGGACTCAGCAAATAGAACCCAAGTGCCGAAGAGAAAAGGTGCTTGGAGAAAGGAGCAGCTGCAGGCTCCCAAGAGAGGGATCTCCCTTGATAAGAAATACCAAAGTGTGACGGCTGAGATGCATCAGCAGCAAGCTGGGGGCTGTGTGCCCTTGTCAGCTCAATCCCTGCTGCAGCCACAGGTGTCCCAGGCTGGCTCTGGTGCCAGCACTGCTCGAGGGGATCTGGTTCCATCCCCTTCCTCAAGGCCCCTGCAGGATACGGGGATTGCTGTTGGAAACAGTGTGCTGGCACCAAAGGGGAATGTCTCGTGTGGAGCTGGATGGTAGCCAAGACACAGCTCCTGGTTTTGGGAGAGGTGATGGCCCAAACCCGTACAGGATATGAACTGTTTGCCACAGTCCCTCCTGCACCACCTGGGACAGGTTCCTTCATCAGAGGGATGAGGTAACAGTCGGCACAGATGGGAACGCCCAGACTGGGAATAGGAATGGGTTGGTACCTGGTGCTGCTGCCCGACCAGCAGGGAGGGGGAGCTGCACAGCAAAATTTTAGTTGTCCACACAAAAAGAATCACAAAATGGTTTGTGTTGGAAAGGACCTTAAAGCTCATCTTGTTTCCACCCCTGTCATGGGCAGGGACAGTTTCCACTACCCCAGGCTGTTCCAACCCTGATCCAGCCTGGCCTTGGACACTTCCAGGGACAGGGCAGTCACAGCTCCTCTGGGCACCCTGTGCCAGGGTCTCACCACCCTCACAGGGAGGAATTTCTCCCCAGTGTCCCACCCATCTCTGCCCTCTGTCAGTGGGAAGCCATTCCCCCCTGTCCTGTCCTTCCAGGCCCTTGTCCAAAGTCCCTCTCCAGCTCTCCTGGATCCCCTTTAGGCACTGGAAGAGGCTCCAAAGTCTCCTTGGAGCCTTCTCCAGGTGAACACCTCCCAGAAAAAGCCAATTAGTTGCCCTAAAAGAAAGACCAATTCCTCTAGCAGGGCAAGACAAGATGCATTTTCAGTATCTAAACCAAAAGTTAGTGAGGAAAAGACAAAATTTGTAGGCTAAGGACAGTTTACTCCCAGGTAACAAACTGTTTCAGGTACCAAAGTCTGGCATCATTTCAGACTCTCCAGCACAGACACAGACAATTCTAATTTAAAAACAACTGTACTTGCTAGAGAAGCTGTTTCAGCTTTGACAAATGGCAGCTGGAGGTTTGGTACCCCAGAGCAGCAGGGAAAGACAGGAAAGCAGCACTGAAAGAGTCTGGGCTGAAGGATATTTAAAGTGAGCAGGGGAGGGAGCAGCCTGTGCAATGTGGGCTTGCAGAGAACAAAAAATAGGGCAGGTAGTGAAGTCCATGCTTGCAAGAGCAGGATTAAAACAGTTGGATGAACAAATAATCTAAGATTTAAAAGCAGAGAATGTATTTGAGGTCATTAAAGCAGGCTCTTATTTAAGGATTACCTGCAAGAAGCCAGGCTAATAGCATGGTGAGGTTACAAAGTCAAGTGATCAAGGGAGACAATGCTGATAATTAAACTTGCTTATGAAATGTTAATCTGTGTGCAGACACTGCTGCAAGTGCTCTGACAGCCACAGAAGGAACCTCACAAAACAAAACCAGAGCCCAGCCCTTTGGGGTTCCACTCTGACAACTCAGGCACATCCTGACATTAACTGGACACTCCCTGCGGGGGCAGGATCAGGTATAAACAGGGTTTAATCACATAATTAAAACTTGCCTGCTGCACACGTTCAGGGTCCTGGAGGCCTTCCCTTGTACAAACCACTCTGGCTGTGCCTTCTGCACTCGGAATTCCCATATTTAAGGATTCCCAGCACACCTGGATCAGGGCTGTTCAGACACAGGAATTAATTCAGTGCTCTTTAGTTGAATAGTTTTCAGCTCTAAATGAAAGTGGTATCTTGGCACCCAGCAAACATTGCCAAAAGCCTCATGGAGAATCCATGTCCTCCCATCAAGGTTTAGCCTGAGCTCAGTGGATTAAGCATCTCCCCACATTATTGCTCTGTTTGTTGAGATAAGATGTGCAGGTCTGTGTGATGAGACAGAAGGTTTAGAAATTATATTTCCCAATTCAGTGTCTCCACCAAGACTCCCTGAAACCAGATGCCTCTCACTGCCTCCCTCTACCTTCCTGCTTTGAGGATGGGATTGAGAATTCGAGGCACAAAAAGTGCAAATCACACGTTGAGATAAGAACAATGTACTGGAAACAGCAACGAGATAAGAAAACGACCAGTAATAGCAACAATATTAACAACAAAAGGTATAAGGCATTATTTATTGACAAGGAAAACTACAATACCCAACACCACGCTTTCCCCCCTGTGCATTTAGATTCCATCAATACATTCCAGCAGGGAAGGACAGTCTGAACTGCTCCTGCAGTTACAGATTAGTGACAATTCAGCCCATGGCAGCCAAACCTGAATGGCCAGATGAGCCTGTCTGGATAGAACCTGATCACAGCTGGGGCTAAAACAACAAAAATCTCAGCACACAGCACAGAAAGTGCTGCTTTTCCTCATTCTTGCTGGCTCAGCTTTATTGCAACTGTTTTCTTTACCTGCCATACTTTTCCCAGCATACAAGAAAAAAACAGAACAAAACAAAACAAAAACAAAACAAACAAAAAAAATCACCAAAAAAATCCACAAAAAAATCCCCCAAAACCAAACAAAAACCCCACAAACAAACAAACAAAAAACAAAAACAAAAAACCAAAACCAAAACCAGATCAGAATCCCTGCTTCTCTTCCCCTTCCACCTCTCCAAAAGACTAATGACAGTTCTGGTGTCAGGGCTGTCCCTCCCCAGCCTCTGCAGAGCTGACAGTGCATTTTGCAACAGCCAAAGGTCAGGGCTTTGCATTGGGAGCCTCTGTAAAAGTCCACAGCCCCAGGCTGGGTCAGAGCTCTCAGCTGGAGAAGGAGGGTTAGATCAGATCTGAAAAACCAAAGTGAAGTGCACCCAGTGCCCCAAAGGGAGATAAAACCAAAATATATGATGGTCCCTGTCAAGAGAAAATGGAAGTAACTCCTTGACAACATGAAAACCCACCTGTTCCTGTAGCAATGCAGGACCCCAGATCCCAAAGGAGACTCTGTTACCTCCCTGGCCACTGGTGAGGCATTGAGCTGCCTGTGGGGAATGGAGCAGGAGCAAACAGACATGGACAAACCCATCCCCAGGTCGTAAGTTGGGATAGAAAGTTTAGAAAATACAGGCTGGTAGTTCAGGAATCCTCTATTACAGGATCACTGATGTGTAGTGGTGATGTCAGACAACCTCTTCAACACTTCCCAAGGTATTGGCTGTGGGTCACCACGGGTGAGCTCAGTGATGAAAGGCTGAGCCAGGGTGACTCTTCTTGTGTAATGTGTTCTGTACTCAGTGATTCCCTCATGTGTCACCTCAGGATTAAAACACAGAGATCCAAACCCAATCTATCACAGCACCAAAGGGACCAACCAGGAGGCATCACCAATGCAAAGGGGAACCCAAACCAGCACAAGTGCACCAACTCTGAGCCCAGCACTATCTGCTGCCACAGCAGAGTGTGACAAGTGTCCCTGGGGTCTGTCCCCAGGATCAGCACAGACCTGGGCTTTGTTTGGGAGGCACCTCCCCACCATCCTTTGCTAAGCAATCATATATCCCATCCCCCTGTGCTGGGAAGGGAGGGAAGGGACTGTGTTTGTGAATGTTCAACTGTGTCACACCATCCCTGGCCCTGACCCCATCCCTGGCCCTGACCCCAGCCATGGGAGTTCCTGGTGCTGTTTCATCTGACCCGACCAAGAGGAAACTGGGCACCCATTTTGGGAAAAGGGATGAGGAAAGAGTGGAACTGAAGGATGGTCTGTAGCTGTGTCTGTGTCTGAGGAAGATTTTTGATGGCAAACCACCCAGGGAGCTGTGGACAGGTGGCCATAAGGGTTGCAGCTGGCACAGCCCTGTCAGACAGACACAGATCTGTCCCCACCCACCTGGGTTATGTAGTTCTCACAAGAAAGTGAAATCCATGTTAAGGAGCTGGCTGCTGGAGTGTGACACATCCCTTCACCACCTCCCAGCTCATGTCCAGGACCAGCTCCAGCTCCTGCCATCTAAAATTTAAAACAATTATTAAAATCAAACATATTAGAGACCTACACAGAGATCTACACAGGAAGAGGAAAAATAAACCTTTGTTATTGTTCAAAATCGTTTCACGTCCCCCTCCTGCTGCACAAACTCGGCTCGGTGCAGGAAGAAGGGATTTCCTGAAAGCAGAGCTGGTGCTGAGCCCCTGAAATATGGATGGAACTCTAGGTATCAAACATCAGACCTGCACATACAGCAGCTGCTTTCACCCAGGCAGTGAGTTTGGCAATATTCTGTTAATATAACCCTTAGGACATACCACAGAGGTTTTATGCTTCCCACTTAATATCTGTTTTGTATTTCAATTATAGGTCTCATATTTTTAGAATCCTTTGCTAAGCAATCATATTTATAAGGTTTCCCTGATTCATCTTCCCCAACAATTCCCCAACAAATATCCAGCTTAAACTGAGGCATTTAAACACCACATCTACACGACGGGACCCTCCATCCCTCAGGGCTCCTTGCCAGGGCCGCTGCGGCTCTGGGCTCCTCCAGGCTGAGCTCGGAGCCCTTGACCAACACGCGGGGGGTGGATAGCACTGAGCCCTCACCGCTTCAGCCACTGGCTCCAGACAGAGCGATCTCCGGGCGGGGATCCCCGCAGTGAACCCGGCTCGCTTCCCTCAGCGATCCCGCCTGAAGCGCGGCCTGAGGAGGGAGGTGCCGCCCTTCGTTGGCGGGAAGGCTAAACCCCGCCCCCTCCCCGCCCCTTGTTACGAATCACCCAATAGTTCGCGCAGGATGGTGACAGACGTTTCTATTATCTAATAGTATATAGCTGGGCGCACGCCATGCCAATGAGCGCAGCGCAAGGAGCCGAGCGTCCCGCCCCGTACCTTATATAAAGCGAGCCCGCGGAGGGCTGCCGCTGTTACGGTGCTGGCCAGACACGTTGCGCGTCTGTCCCGGCGCTCCTGAGCCATGGTGAGTGGGGCGAGGGCCCGGCGGGGCAGGGCTAAGGTAGCGCCGCTCCTCGCGCTGCAGCGGGAAGTTGGGGGACGGGATGAGCCGTGGGACGGCCCCGCCGGGCCGTGGCGGGCAGGGGGTCTCGCTGCCCCGCGCCCTGTGTCTCTCTCCCGCCATTTCGTCCCAAAATGGTGGCGGTCTCCTCGAGAACATGGCGGCTCCCGGGACCCTCAGGCCCGGCCGGCTGTGGGGCTGCGGGTCCGCTAAAGGCACCTAAAGTCAGTCCTCAAGGCCGCCTCTTCCTGCGGGCACCGGGGCGTCCTGTTTGCAGAGCGCGGGAGAGCGGCCGCCTTCCCTCTGTGTATAAACCTGGGGCATCTCCCTTGCAGGACCGGGGGAACAGCCCGGCCCCAGCCCTGGGTGGTGCCGAGGTGCCGCTCCCGCCCCAGGGCTGTCCGTGCCGGGGTTGGGCTGGTGGGGCAGAGCTCCTGAAGGACTTTGTGAGGCCGGCTGCCTGGCCGTAATGACCCGGTGAATTGAGTCACCTTGAAGGGTAGTCGGGAAGGCGTGGCGGGGCTGGGATGTTCCCCAGGACAGGGTTCAGGTGCTGGGCTGGGCAGCGCGGCTCTTCTTACCCGCGGGGGTGTTGTCTTCATACATCACTGAGCAGAGATTGTCAGAAGGTTACAGGGATTTATAAATGTAGCAAGACCTGCTGTAGGCTTGTGAGTGTGTGGGAAATACTTGTTGAGCTGAAAATGATTGTAAGTTAGAGTATTGGTGGGATGTTGAGGGCTGTTTGTTGTCACAGCTTTCAAATAAAGTCAAATCAAGAGTACGAATACAGTCCCTGGTCTGTGCAAAGGATACAGGAGTCCCATCCCAGGGAAACAGTGTTCCTCCATGTGGTGTGCTGATGGGCTTGCTCTGAGCTGGCAGAGCCATTCTCAGGAAGCTTGGCTTTCCAGCCTCACACAGGTGCAGCTGGACCTTGAGCACCGTGCTGGGGAGTGCAGGGGAGCCAGAGCCTCATCCAGCAGTGCCAGAGCGCTGCAAGGGGCAGTGACAGGACAGGCACATCCTGTAGGGAAATGAGACAGACTGGGCTGGAGAAATTCTGCCTGAAACTTCGTGTGCTTGCAAATAATGTACATAAAATGTGGGGAAAGCATTTAGTGTTAGTTAAGTGAATAAGAGGATTCTGTAGTGCCTTGAATACAGCATTTACCTGCACTGTCTGTATATATTTAGTCCTTATTCTGAAGCTCTCATCAGTGATGTGTGAAAGCCCTGAGATAAAATGTGTGACAGTTCTGTTGCCTGTCATTCCAACCTGGAGCTGATGCTTTCTGAATAAAATCTGAGCCTTGTTCTTTAGTATTCTTGGTGCTGTGGAAAGGCCACGCAGTGCAAAATGGGCAAATAATCTGTTAGTGTCTGACAAAGATTTGTGTTTCATTGAATAGGCACATACTAGTTAAAAGTAGGAGCAGGACTCACAGTATCATCTGTGCTGGCCACGAGTCTCCTTTTGTTCCCTGGCCCATGGTTTGCCCTGCTGAGGACAAGAGGGGCCTGTGAGAACCTCCAGGATCTGGCTCTCAGTTCCTGCTGTTTGTATTGGTGCAGAGAGTCACTGCCCAGTGTGCTGGACTTTGTATTTTGTCCAAGCAAACATGGCTTGGTTTAATGTGGCAGCTGTAGCACCTGGTATGTGGCTGTGTTGCCAAACTGTACATTCACAGTTGGAAATTATCCACAAGGGCCGTTGAGTCAAGCACAGGACACCTCTGAAGAAAGAATAGAATCCCACTCTTGGCCTGAGAGTGTTGAGTTCTGTCAGCCCTGGGGTTGTGAGCACTGCCACAGGGATCCTGTCCCGTTGTCTGATCACCCTCTGAGGGAAGGATGTTTTCCTCACATCCAGGCAAACCTTCAGTTTTAAAAGGTTCTTAAACTAGTAAAATTCGGCAATATAGTCAGAAAAAGAGAAACTGAAAAGGTATTTGTTCCATGAGCTCTCTGCCTCATCTCATGAAGAAGCTCTAGACCATGATCAAATCTCCCCTCTTGTTCTGGCTGAACAAGTCAATGGCCTCAACTGCTCCTTCTTCTTTATACCTTCCTTTCAGTGACCTTTTCCAGCTGCTCAGGAGTTTCTCTAGCAAGGCTTGGGTCACTGGTAGGAAGAACCTCATTCAGGTGAGGATCCAGGCTGATGTGGTGGTCTGTGTTGTTCTCCTCTCCCTGCAGAAAAGTTTCAGGCTGTCCTGCTCTCCTGGAGGGATGTTTCCTCAGTCATGGCCATGGTCTGGTCTCTGTGGCACTGCAGGCAGTTTTCCTGTCATCTTTTCCATGCTGTGCAGGTTGGCTCTGTGTTCTCTGACCAGCAATGGTGTCATGGCTTTGGAGAGAAGTGAGGCTGCTTGCAGAGAGGATTTGGGCTGGACATTGGAATATACAGCTTGGATGGCTGGGAGCTTAAAAATAGTTCAGCTGTACAGTGCTGTGCTTGAGAACAGGTGATTTTTACTTTTTTTTTTACAAAAGTTTTAATTTTGTGCGGTTACCCACAAGTTTGAAAGGACTGTGCTCCTGCTTTTCTGCATTGACTGTGGATGTGGACCAGGCAGTTCCAGGTCATGGAATCACAGAATGGTTTGTGTTGGAAGGGACCTTAAAGACCATCCAGTTTCATCTCTTCCACTAGACTGGGTTGCTTTTACTGTTTAAAGTTCTGTGCTGCAGTATTAAAGAAACTGGGTTTATGCTTTGGACATCAATGGGATGTCCATCCATCAATGGGTAGGAACAGATAATTTTGCTGCCATGAACCATTTTCTGCATGGCTTTCATGAGGTAGTTTCCTCTGGTGTTGTGTACAGCAGTTTTGAGGCCTGATGGTCTGTATTTATGGAAGGGGTTTGTTAGGCAGAGCCTTGCCTACTGAATGACAAAGTTTCCTCAAGGGATCAGGAGAACATTTTTTTGGTTTTGTGTACATTAAATTAAGTGTCTCTGGATCCTGGAAGGATTTTGCTGCCTCTGGGGCTGGAGCTTCTGGAGTGATGCTGTTCTGGACACTTAGGCCAGTGAGAGGTGTGATCATCAGCTTTTCTAAATGTTCGGTTTGCCATGAGGAGAGAAATGGGCTGATGAACTTGAAAGAGTCCATCAGACTCTTCCTGTCTGATTGAAGAATAACAAAGAGGAACAAGCTTGTAAAAATAACGTCCAAAAGTGTTTTTCTGGGTGGAGCCCACGATGTCTCAAAGGGGCTTTTGTGTTCTGTCGCGTTTTGTGCCAAATGCCCCCAAACACCAAGACGACGAGGCCAATGTTCTGATGCACTCCCCCCTGGGTGTGCGCCGAGTGTTTCCTAAACCGGGCCAAGGCCGTTTGTGCTGATCCACGCTGTATTTGTGTCCCCACAGCGCGAGTGCATCTCCATCCACGTGGGGCAGGCGGGCGTGCAGATCGGCAATGCGTGCTGGGAGCTGTACTGCCTGGAGCACGGCATCCAGCCCGACGGGAACATGCCCGGGGACCCCGCCCTGGCCGGGGGGGACGACTCCTTCAACACCTTCTTCAGCGAGACCAGCGCGGGGAAGCACGTCCCCAGGGCTGTGTTTGTGGATCTGGAGCCTGCTGTCATAGGTAACAGTGTAACTGCAAATTGGCTAAGGGATTCCTTCCTCTAGTCCTCAAAAACGCTTTGGGGATTTAAATTTTTAGCACACGAAGCTTGCCTGCAGCTTTTCCTGGTGATCGGAAATATTTGGCTTTATGTTCATTGAGATGGGTAAATGTGCACTGTGGAATTGTCAAGAATCCCCAGGGCTGTGGTTGTGGATCTGGAGCCTGGGGTCATAGGTAACAGTGTAACTGCAAATTGGCTAAAGGATCCCTTCCTCTAGTCCTCAAAAATGCTTTAGGGATTTAAATTTTTAGCACACGAAGCTTGCCTGCAGCTTTTCCCGGTGATGGGAAATATTTGGCTTTATGTTCATTGAGATGGGTAAATGTGCACTGTGGAATTGTCAAGAATCCTGAGAGCTGTGGTTGTGGATCTGGAGCCTGCTGTCATAGGTAACAGTGTAACTGCAAATTGGCTAAGGGATCCCTTCCTCTAGTCCTCAAAAATGCTTTGGGGATTTAAATTTTTAGCACACAAAGCTTGCCTGCAGCTTTTCCCAGTGATGGGAAATATTTGGCTTTATGTTCATTGAGACAGGCAAATGTGCACTGTGGAATTGTCAAGAATCCTGAGAGCTGTGGTTGTGGATCTGGAGCCTGCTGTCATAGGTAACAGTGTAACTGCAAATTGGCTAAGGGATCCCTTCCTCTAGTCCTCAAAAATGCTTTGGGGATTTAAATTTTTAGCACACGAAGCTTGCCTGCAGCTTTTCCCAGTGGTGGAAAATGCCTGTCTCAATGAACATAAAGGCAAACAAATGTGTGCTGTAGAACTGTCAAGAATTTCAGTGTTATCTTCTACCTCCACCTTCTGTGGAGTTAAATGGGGTCCATGAACAAGCTTCGTGGTTTTGTTATGCAAGGAGCAGTTGTAGCCCCCTGGAACAGTGTGGCATAATGTGTGCTGCAGTTAGTAGAACCTCTTTAAGAGACAGACCATATTCATTATTTTACACAGGAATGATTCCTGTGGTTTCCAAAGCAATCTGTGTAAGCTGAACAGTGCTTGCAGAAGTGAGTCCCCATAGCTGGCCTAAATTCAGGGACTTCTGAATGTGCATTTCAACTTCCTGTTGCCTTATCTTTGAGAAACAATCTAGTCCTGAAAATGAGTCCTGTTCCAAGCTCTGGCAGCACTGGCACTGAGTATTCAGATGTGATCCCATGCATCAGCCACTGACCAGTCCTCCATCCTGGGGCAGTGGATGCTCAATGTGAGCTGCTGGTTTCACAAGACCTTCGTCCCTTGTGTCAGGAATCCTGGATTTCCTCTCACCACTCTGTGCCAGAAGTAATTCTTCTGGAGCTGGTTTTTGGCTGTGTTGCCTCAATCAGTGATTTAGGGCTCTTATAGCAGAGGCCTGTGTTGCCTGTGCTTATGCAGTTGCTGTGTTTTATCTTTCTGCAATACACAGCTGGGGAAATATGTGAATGTGCTCAGGTTACTCCTCTGTACCCAAACCAGGGCTGAATGAATTTCTCAGGGGAGCAGAAGGCTGTGGGAGTGCTGGGCTATAACTTAGAAATGAGCTCAGACACCTTTAGCCATACACTAACATTCCCAGGAGCTGTTTCAGGTGTGGCTTTGTGCCTTTCTGAGCCCTGTGGCTGTTGTCTCCTCTGCTGCTGGCCAGGTGGTGGCTCTGAGCACCCAGGAATGGCTGAGAAATGAGATATGAGGAAGGGCAGAGGAGCTGGTGAGTCTTGGAACAAATGCCAAAAAAGCAGTGAGTGTTCAGTGCTTGTTGATGATGCAGGTGAAGTGTGGGGAGATGGGCAAGATTGGTAATACTCAAAGTTAGGGCTTTTTGTTAAAGGTTACATCGTGTGCCCTTTGTTATTCCTCCCTGCCTGATGTGAAAATTACTGCTCCAGTTTTCTGGAGCTCATGAGTCTCCCCATTCGTGCAGCACTGAATTTATGAAAAGCCCATCTTTTTGCATGCAGCAGCTGGGGATTGTGTGCACAGGGATTTCTCTCCTTCCAGAGCAGTGCTGCTCTTGCAGAAAGCTGCAGGATGGTGGATATGCATCATCTCCGAGAACGTGGTGGTAAAACACCGTCAAACTTTCCACCACAAAACAGGGCAGTGACATCTGGGAATTCACCACAAGTGTCTTTAACAGTCTAAAACAGGCAGTGTGTCTGGGGCCAGCTGGTTTAGCCGTCTGCTCACCCAAGTCCTTTGTTCCAGGCACACTTTTGTAGTCCAGTGACTGATCCTCTAAACTCTACAAGTTTTGTTACTTCCCAAGACTGTCCTGGCTCATGCTGCCCCTGTCTGCATGGGATAAAGAACCATTTTGTTCTGAGTTTTTCCCTTATTACCCATATTTGTCCCTTCATAATGTGGAGTGGCATTATAGGAAGTCTCAGACATATGGGTATTTGAGTTGGTAAACTTTTCCAAACTGTTTTTATTTTGATGCAATCTTTAGAAGTACTTTAGAATATCAAATGGCAGACTGCAGTGGGAGCTGCTCAGCCTAAACTGGTTTGAATGCTAATTATTTTTTTTTACATCTTAAACTTGTCTTTGTCTTGCTTGTTCTATTTCAGATTAATGAATACATGCAAACAGGCAACTTCAACTGTAGTCAATAAAGCTCTCTGCTCTCCACCTGATTTAAATTAAAGGATGCAATACTGCAATAGCACACAACTCAAGAGTGGCTTGAGCTAAACCAGAGACAAAGCTTTGCTGAGTGTCTTTGTACCTTTCTGGTAGGACAGAGCTTTAGCCTGCTGGGTGTAAGTGCATATTTCTGGGAATTAGTGGCTCTAAATCAGTCTCCAAATGTGTAACTGCTGGGGGATGCTGTGTGTGCATCTGCACAGTGGCTTTAACACAGCTCTGTGTGCTGCAGCTTACAGCTCAGGGTTTAGATAACTGCAGAACTCTCCAAGAGCATCTCCTGTTCCTTTTGAACCCTTCTCTGCCTTTGGCACAAAGTACAGTCAAGAGAAAGGGACATTCAAGGAGTGTTGGCTCTGCCTGCCTGCAGAAACATCCTGGGAAGTGAAGGGGAAAAATGGGATTTCAACTGCTGAGCTGCAGAATGGGCCTTAAGCTGTCTAAAACTGGAAGAACAGTCCTGCTGCTATAGTCCAGTTTTAAATTGCTCTAACAGGTCAAAATTCTAAACTTTGGTGTAAAATAGAACAGCTTCCTAAGCAGTAAGTTAATTTTTTTTAGTTATTCAGCATTTAGGCTGTAGGAAGTCACCTCCTGATACATAGTTCCTTTTTATCTCTAAAAGTTTAAGTGCATTATTCTGGACACCATCAAAAGTTCAAAAAAAAATGGTTTATATAGAAAATTAACTTTAAAATATTTATATATGATATAATAATATATATCTTGTCTCTCCCCAGATGAAGTTAGGAACGGGACATACCGGCAGCTCTTTCATCCTGAGCAGCTGATTTCTGGTAAAGAAGATGCTGCAAATAACTATGCTCGAGGTCACTACACAGTTGGGAAAGAGATCATTGATCTGGTTCTAGAGCGTATCAGGAAGCTGGTAAGAGTTCTCTATACTGAAGGCTCTGAAACATCTGTTTTACAGGATTTGGAAATGAAGTTGTCAAATACACAGCCCTATAAACTGTGCTTAAATTTCTTTGTGGTGTGTGAATCTATGGACTTAGTCTGCATTTGGTTTTATTCTTAGCCAGCTGAGAATGGCTGGATTATTCCTGTTAGAGATAGCTTTCAAGTGGCCTAAAATGCTGATGAGGCACCTAAAACTTCATATGTAGTTTCATATTCAGAAAGCCAGAACCAAAAATTATGATTTGTCTAGTTCCTGCTGGAGAAGGATTGGTTTCTGGCTGTGGCTCTTTCAAGGAAGTTTAAATAAGTGCATGATTCTGTGGTTTAGACTACTCCTTCCGTTTCTGCTATTATGATTTCTGGATTAATAACAGTAGAAAAAGGGTAGATCTCAGTAAGCTGAGATATTTTCAGCCTCCCCAGTACTTCAAAGTCAAGTGGCAAACTTATGAAAGTTGCAGTTTAGGAGGTTCAGGTTCCCTATTTACTAAGCCTGTCCATTGCCCAATCTGTGTCACAAAGGTGACAGGAATTCTCATTGTGCAAAACCCAGGTGCTTTGATATGGAATGCTAAGTGAGCCTTAGTGTAAAGTCCACCTTTTGCAGATCACAACTGGAATTACTCTCAACACTTGACTGCCACAGTGTCTGATTAAAACAATGATAAGTTTGCGGCAAGGCTGTACTTTGACCTGAAATTTCTTTGTACAAGCTGTTGGCAGTCCCTGCTAGTCCTGTGAGCTGAGCATCATGTGGCACCTCTTTGTGAGGACAGGGCTGTCTAGTTTTGTCTTCTGAGCAGAGTGACTGGGACTGGTGCTGCAATAGCCTGTGACATTCACTTCCCTGCGCAGAGACACACTTGGCACTCACACAGCATCAGAACAATGGCCCTGGGATGGGGGATTGCTCCATTTCTGTGCAGAGGCAGAACACCAAGTAACTGTTAGGGATAGATACATATTGAATACTGTGAATGTTATCTATCTATTGATAGATACACTTTGAATATTCCTACTTTTCTTGCTTATTGTTAATGGCCTCAGCTGAGAATTGGAGGTAGAAGGAATTTTAAGCAATTTGAAGTGGTTACCATCCAATATGTAGCGAGTTTAAACCAGCTGAGAATACTGTTTTTCATGGGACACCTCCTTGGCTCTTGGTGGATAAATTCAGTATTTCTGAAGCTCAAACAGCTGGTATATGTCAGAATTCAGAGCTGTCTCTTTCTTGAGCTTGACTGGGGCCTCTTAATGCACACAATGTCTTGAACACCTGTATTTTCTCTTTCAGTCAGATCAGTGCACTGGCTTGCAGGGCTTCCTGATTTTCCACAGCTTTGGGGGAGGGACTGGATCAGGTTTCACCTCTCTGCTGATGGAGCGCCTCTCGGTCGACTACGGTAAAAAATCCAAGCTGGAATTTGCCATCTACCCCGCGCCTCAGGTCTCCACAGCAGTTGTGGAGCCCTACAACTCCATCCTGACCACCCACACGACTCTGGAGCACTCTGACTGTGCCTTCATGGTTGACAACGAGGCCATTTATGACATTTGCCGCCGGAACCTGGACATTGAGCGCCCGACCTACACCAACCTCAACCGCCTCATCGGTCAGATCGTGTCTTCCATCACTGCCTCCCTTAGGTTTGATGGTGCCTTAAATGTGGACCTTACAGAATTCCAGACCAACCTGGTGCCTTATCCTCGTATCCACTTCCCTCTGGTGACCTACTCCCCGATTATTTCAGCGGAGAAGGCCTACCACGAGCAGCTGTCTGTGTCTGAGATCACCAACGCCTGCTTTGAGCCCTCCAACCAGATGGTGAAGTGTGACCCCAGGCATGGCAAGTACATGGCCTGCTGCATGTTGTACCGAGGGGATGTGGTGCCCAAGGATGTCAATGCTGCCATTGCTGCCATCAAGACCAAGAGAACCATCCAGTTCGTGGACTGGTGCCCCACTGGGTTTAAGGCAAGTCTCAGTTCTAGCGTGGTTCCTTAGACTTCTCTTTCCTATTTGCTCTGAGTGTGTTTGCTCTGAGCTGTTTCTGTAGGTATCTGGTTTATATTCTGAGATTTAGTTCTCATATGGAGCTGTTTTGTGAATGACAAATTTTAATCAGCTCTTGTTGTTTGACTTTGATAATTGTCATTGTCAAACACCACTTGTGCACTCATGGTCTCTTCCCCATCTCCTATAGGTTGGCATCAATTATCTGATTTATATTCTGAGATTTAGGTTCTTGTGCAGAGCTGTCTTGTGAATGACAAATTTTAATCAGCTCCTGTTGATAATTGTCATTGTCAAACACACACAAAAACTCATGGTCTCTTCCACATCTCCTATAGGTTGGCCTCAATTATCTGGTTTATATTCTGAGATTTAGGTTCTCGTATGGGGCTGTTTTGTGAATGGCAAATTTTAATCAGCTCCTATTGTCTGACTTTGCTAATTGTCATTGTCAAACACCACAAAGAAAACTCACAGTCCCTTCCACCTCTCCTGTAGGTTGGCATCAATTACCAGCCCCCCACGGTGGTTCCTGGGGGTGACCTGGCCAAAGTGCAGCGCGCCGTGTGCATGCTGAGCAATACCACAGCCATTGCCGAGGCCTGGGCTCGCCTGGACCACAAGTTTGACCTGATGTATGCCAAACGTGCCTTTGTTCACTGGTATGTTGGAGAAGGGATGGAGGAGGGGGAGTTCTCAGAGGCTCGGGAAGATTTGGCTGCACTTGAGAAGGATTATGAAGAAGTGGGCACAGACTCGATGGATGGAGAAGATGAAGGTGAAGAGTATTAAATCCAACAGTGAATTGCAAGTCTTTGCCATTTTACTGCCTCTTCAGTAGCAATGTAAATCATGTCAACTTGATTGGAATAAACTTCTTTAATCAAGAGCTTTGGTAGTGTCCAAACACTATGTACACTCATTGACTACATGCAGTCAGCAGTCCAAGAGATGAAATTCCTCTCTGAAGAAGGTAGCTGAATAAAACAAACGTGCTCCAGTTCAGTCAGTTTTTGTCCTTAAGGCGTTGCTATTTGATGAGCTGTTAGTGCCCAGTGCATGAGTCTATAGAATGATCTGGAGATTTTTCTGGAAGATATTAGGTATATTTTTTCCCAGACTCCAGAGGTGGTGTCACAAGAGGCAAAAGGAACTGTTACCCATAAAAGATGCAAGACCTTCAAAACTGAAGGCTGTTTGGATTAGTTGTCTCCTATTCTTAGACTTAGCAAGGGCCAGTAATTTAGAGATGCAGTAACCTGGAGGGGGAGGAGATGCCCAGGGTGTTCCTCAGCATGATGAACCTGCCACTGTAGCCAGAACCTGAGCAGTGATTATTGCCCTGTGTCACTGTGCCCTCCCACAGAAGGAAGTGGAGTCTCTGTCTGCAGCTCTCAGACAGCCTGATGCTGTCTGGAGAAAAATCTGAGTTAACTGGTCACAGTTAAACCCTTAGTTTTCCCTAAAATTAAGTCTTTTGCAGATGTAATTATTCCACAGGTTCAGATATGGATACTGCCATCCTTCTCTCTAAGCTGATGGAACAGGAGAGGATTTGGCTAATCAGGTTTATCTACAGGTGTGAACAGCCTGTGCCTGAAACCTTCTGCATGGACTGAGTGGGGGCCTGGGCACACTGAACCACAAACCAAAGAACTTCACTGTTGTAGAGCTGGATGACTGAGGAATCTCCCCCACAGCAATGCCAAAGGTGAAATAGTTAAACCTTAAGATGATGATTGAATACTGAATGTGATTACAGAATACCTGTCTGACTCCAAGATGAGATTTGGGCTGGAGAATTTTTCCCATCTGATTTCAAACTTATTCCTGTTCCTTCTGATTTAATAGCAGAGTGTGATTCAGGCCAAGCCTTGAAATCTGTTTAGTTGCAGATGTGCACACCTGCTTGGCAGGGATCTCAACTGGAGTATGTGAGATTCCTGAACTCCTTTCTGCATGGAATCTCCAGTGCTCAGGTAATGCTGCAGTGTGTGACATCCCCTCACAAAGTGGGGCCCTTTTCCTGGTCCCACTTGGCTGGACTTGTTCTAGGTGGGGCTGTCACCTGTAATTTAGACTAACAGGCTGCTGCTGTTGATGGAAGGTTCTAGAACAACCTGCTCTGTGGGAATTGCTTTGGCTCCTCTTGTCCAGGATCACTGTGATTTTTCAGCCATTGTGTTGAATCAATCTTACTTGAAATCCTTGGAGCTGGAAGTCACCAATTTTACAAAGATGAGGAGAACACTTTGAGTGCTTTATCACCTCAGTGTTTGTCTCAGCCAGCCAGCCCTGCTGTTGTGCAGGATGTGTGGCAATCACACCTCCTGCCATTCAGCCCAGCTAAGTGTGCCCAGTGTTTCACTGACCTTCTCATTTGTTTTTCCTTGTGGTTTTGTGTTCCAGGGTAGACATAACTGTGATGAATTGGAAGTCCTGTTGATTAGCATATTTTCCTGCTTACTGGTTGATTAAGCAAATGTGTTTGGTGGGGCCCAGGGACAGATGCCTTCATTCCAGTCAGAACAACTCCATGTTGACAAGCATTCAGGTTTTAATGGGCTGGCAGTGCCCAGAGAGAAACGTGCACAGGGCTGTTTGGTGCCATGCAGGTGTCAGGTTTTCACCCCAAAGATCCTGAAGAGTGCTCTGTTCCACAAGCACAGCAGCATGATTTCCTTTGGAAGTTAATTCTGTTGGAGTTGTGAGTTTCCAAGCTGGCCTTTAGTGGGATTTTTTTAGCAGTGATCTGGCTTTTCTGTGAGGAATTTGGCTTCAGTGAAGCCTGGCCTGCTCTCTCCTGCAAATAGTGTCTGGTTTTTACTGCATTGGTGGATTGCTTGTATTGAGGCCACTTCCTCTGCAGTGGGAATTGGCTCATGGTGTGTCTGTTTTATCCAGGCCTGTGCAGGGCTCTCAGCAGCCACACAAAATCCTTGTGCATATGGAATGCTGGGCTCAGAAAACCTGGGAATCTCATCCTAGACGTTAGATGAGAAGCATTATACTTTTTTAATTTTTAAAAGTAGCACGTAATGTTACTTAGAGAAGATGTAATCTGCAAAAGATGATGGGTGGAAGGTTTCACAAGAGATGCTGTCACTCGTAGCCATGGGAGTGATGCTGAAAACACATTATACATTTTCAACCTACATCATACTTGAAACTTCATCATATTAGTATTAAGAAACCCTGTTGCTTTAGCTAGTGGGCAGCTGTTCTCTGTGTAGGCATGTGCATGCTGAGCTAAGATAAGATAGGGTTTTTCTCAGATATGAGGCCAAGATAATTACAGCAGGAAAATCCTGCTAAAACTGCTCTTGCTTCAGTGAGCTGCAGAAATCCTTTAACATGTTCTAATTACTGACTCTATGGTTGAATTAACAAATGTGTGGTTCATCCGCTTCCTGAAATGTAGATGAGATCTTGCACTGAATTAAAATTTGAGTGTCAGAGTGTGAACTTCTGAAACTTGCAGAGGTTGATGTGAGCTGTCACTTAAAGGAAATTTCTTGCTTTGCACTCTGAAAGCTTTTTTCCAATTCTACACTTTAGGTGGTGTTTCCTTTGATAAGAAATGCCCAAAGTTGAGCTTTGCACAGTCATGTGCCTGTTTGCACTGGCATTATCTGGTGGTAACTAAATATATCTTTACCTGTGTGGTGACACAGCTTTCCCCAGCGTTGAGATTGGCAATTAATAGCTCTCACCTGACAGAATAACTTGTGTGAGTCATGAGCTGGAGGAGGAGATGAGTTGGAGCCCTGGCGGTCACTGTGAACTTTGTTGTAAATTCTGGTGTTATCTCCAAGATCTGTTCTAGAATGGTTCTGCTGCTGTTCCAGGAGAATGCAATGCAGAAGAATTTGATTTCCACCCACTCTGCTCTCTGAAAAAGCAATCTGAATCCCCTTTAATGTGCTAATATCTATTATATATATATATAATTATGTACATTTCTATTTTCTATAGTAAGCATGCCACAGTATGATAAAAATCTCATTTGGGCAGCAGAGGTAACATAAGTCCACAGCTACACATGGCTCTACTTTACCTCTTTCCTACAGATAAACTGATATCAAGTAACATCTGAAAAAAAAACTTTTGTGCCTCAGATACAATTCTGTCAAGTGAGTAACATTCATCTATTCACTCATTCCATTACTTTATCCCCAGTTATAATATATTTGCACAATTTTTGGTTGTTTTGTCCCAGGCCTTCAGCCTTGCTGGCATTCCTGTCAGCATCCTGCTCCACTCGGGCGAATTCCCCAAGACTGATTCTCATTTGCACTTCAGTTCCTGTGAACAATTGTGACAGCAAAGAGCTGCAGAGCTGCTTTTGTGCTGCCCTGTGCCCACGGGCTCTGGGCTCCAGTGCCTCTGTCCTGCTTTATCTGCCAGATAAACCTGTCTGCCTTTGCACCAGGCCATGGTTTCCTGTGCGTAGGAGATGCTGCACAGAAGCAAAGCTGCAGTGGTCACTATTTATAGTGCAGAGCTATTTCAGTGCACTGAGGTGGGTTTTTTCAACTGGCCTCGCTGAAATTTTGTAGCAACTGAATGTTCAAATTATTTTGCAGGGTTTTTTTTTGTCAATCACAGAATGGTTTGGGTTGGAAGGGACCTTAAAGGTTGTCTCACTCCACCCCCTTTCACCACCTTTCACTAGTTCTGTTCAACCTGGCCTTGGACACTTCAGGGATGGGGCAGCCACAGCTTCTCTGGGCCTCCCCACCCTCACAGAAGTACCTTTGAAGCCACATTTCTAATACAACTCATAAAAGTTTAGGAAGAAAAATGAGTTTGGTATTAAATGTGGAGGTGCTGTATCCTGGACAGGAGCTGTGAGCTGCTGTGGCTGGGAAAACACAGAGCCTTCTGTAATGAAAAAATGCTGAATTAGGTGACTCCTGATCTTGCCTGTTTTGTCATGTTTATAAGGAATTACTTCAAATAAAAAAAGCATTTTCTTTTGAACTCCAGAAACAAGGACTTGGCTTATAAGTAAATTCAGCAGTAAAGAGCTGAAGAACAATTTTCCATCATATTGCAGGGCTCCCTGGAAGGGCTGTAGGGGTTTCTCTGTGTGTTGGGGAGGTGATAATGATTAATCCCTTTGCTCTCTCTGGATTTGAACTAGAAGGAGAACTAACAGTGTAACTTCCAGGCTGTGCAGAGACTTTGATCTACAGATTTCTCCTGAAAGTTGGGCAAGTAGATTAAAGATATGGAGTCACAACTGGCTGTTAATGGGGAGAGGAATGAGAGCATGATGAAGTGGGAAAAATTACATTGCTCTGAAGGTTTTGTAGGTGTTGGCTGACAAGATGCTGAGAATACCAGGCTACTAAATAAAAAAAAAAGAGGCAAGAGTTAAATGAAGAATGGTGCTGTCTGTGGAGCTTTTCAGTGAATTGAGTCAGTTAAACCCTGGTCTCCACCTTGCTGCTGCCATGTCCCTGTTCCTTGGTGTTCTGCAGAGCCTCCTGTGCATGGCCAGCTTTGTGTGATATAAAACATGTTGGGTTGTTTAAGAATATTTTTAGATCTTGAGGTACCACTACCCTGTTTGCTCAACCTTCCTGCCATCTTTCAGGAGCAGGTTTCCCACTTTTTCTGCAGCATTATTTTGTTTTCCCTGGTCTGTGTCAGGAGCTTGGAGTCCTTGGGCACAAAAAGTTCAATTCTTCTTTTCAAATGTTTGCTAGAAAACAATGGCTGTAAATACTGTTTGAAGATCCAGAAAACATTCCAGAAACATTTATTTTTGCAATGCTGAATTAGAATTATTAGAAATTCAGAAAGACTTGGGAAGTCTTAAGTGAGTTATTCTTTATGAGGAAAAATAGGAGGTGGATCTGAGTCCCTTTAAAATGAAGCATTGCAGCCCACTGGATGTGCTCATCTTGGCTTTAAGAGCCTTTCCAGGCTTCTGTGTGACACAAGTAAGTGTGTGAGTGGTCTCTCAATTTGTGCAGCTGTGAATTTGATATATCAGCTGCAAGGCTGAGGGAGGAACAAAGATTTAAGACTTTCCTTGGGAGTTTCAAAAAGTGGGGAAGCAAGTCCTGATCGCAGGCAGGAATATCAAAATTCACTTTATAAGATTGGGGCTGGAGATCAGATGTTAAAGGAGAAGTTGGAAAAAAATGTTCCAGATGACTTTGAGGCTCATGTGGATCCCATCAGGGCCCCAGAAATGCTGCCCCAAACATGTTGCAGGAGGCATTTCTGCTCCCCTGGGGAGGTGATGGCTGATGTTGAGCTGCCATTGTGCTGTGCTGAGGGCCTGTTTGTGGCTTCCTCCTAAGCTGCAGTTCTTTTATCTCTGAATAGCTCTGGAGTGAAATGGTGTGAGGTGCTATTGCTGGGCTCTGTCTCTGCTCCTGGGACACTGCATCCAGCAGCTCAGGGACAGAGATACTTGGGCAGTCTGTGACTCTCTCAAACTGTGCCTTTTGTTTGCTGGCTGAGATGGACTTTTCCAAGCACTGCATCTGTAAGAGTTACCTGAGCTGGGTGTGCTGGGATCCTTTTGTAATATCAAGGGGATTAGGAGGAAGAAGGTAAAGGGCACAGAAGTGGACTTTTTCTGTCCATTCTGAAGTTAGAAAACTGATTTAATTCTAAGTGCCTGTTGTGGTCAAGTCCAGAACTTGTTTGACTTCAAAAGGCTTAAATTGGGACAAATTCTTCTGTCTAAAATGGCTCAGACTTCATGAGACTTGGCTTAGAAGCAGCTGATGGAGCTGAGGAGCTCAGCCTGGAGAAAAGGAGGCTCAGGGGGACCTTCTGGCTCTGCACAACTCCCTGACAGGAGGGGGAAAACCAGGATGGGGTCAGGCTCTGCTCTCAGTGGGCAAGAGGAAATGACCTCGAGTTGTCCTAGGGAGATTTAGATTAAATTTGAGGGAAAATGTCTTCCCAAAAGGGTGGTCAAACACCGGCACAGCTGCTCACGGTAGTGGTGGAGTCACCATCTCTGGAAGTGTTAAAAAAATCTTGTGGATTTGGCATTTGGGGACATGGTTTAGTGGTGAAACGTGGCTGGGGGGATAGTTGGACTCTGATTTTTTTTTTTTTTCTAGTGTCAATGTTTCTGTGATTTTTTTACCCTGCACTTTTCATCTGTCCTTTCTCCAAGACAAGAACTCCTGTGGTTACCTGCAGTCAGTGTTCCAGTTCCTGTTTCAGGGGTGGCTGCTGTGAGGGACTTATTGCGGAGCTTCACATTAGGGGAGGAATTCCAAGCAATGTTCTTCAAGAAGGCTGCAAAGACTTTCAGCATCTTTGTGTTGCTTTTCCTGTTGTTAGAGCTCTGTGGCTGCAACTGTCAAATGCATTTCATGCTCTTACCTCACCACCACTTGCAAAAGCTGCACTTCACTTGTTCTGCTGAGGGTGAGGATCTTTGTGGCTTTTCAGTTATTTCCAAACCCTGTTGTGGAACCTGCTGCTGCTGGTTTGAAGTGGTCTCAAGAGACTGATGTCCCACATTGAGCCTGGTACTGTTGTCCAGCAGTTCTGGAGTTGAGTCTGTGCAATTCTGCACAAGTTGCCACAGCAGCGTCCTATGCTGAGTTACTTTTTTTAAAGATATGTATATATTATCTATATGTATCTAAATATCTTACCTGCTGGCTGTCACTGTCCCTATTGTCTGACCCATGTTTTTACTCTTTTATACCACCCTTGGCCCTGAGCTTGTGTTAAATTGGAAAAAAAAAATCCCTTCTGGCAAGAAGGGCCCAGTTTCTTTTCCTCCCCCAAACTCAGTGTAGGACCAGCTGGGTGCTGGAGCAGGGAACTGTGGGGTACCTGGGATCAGCTGCTGTGGAACCACAAACTCCACTGCTCCCTGCTGAGTAGGACAGAATGGGGGGTTTTTTTGCCTTTTTTCTTCACAGCTTGTGGCATGTTTGTGTGGCAGCAGAGCCTGTGCATGCATGGAAGTGTCCCAGTCACGTCTCAGTATGTTACAGAACAGTTTCTGCCATTGTCCACAAGTGCTGTTGGATGTGCTGTTAATGCCTTGCAGTGAACATATGGCACCCAGAGATGGGGGTTCCTATTCCCCAACTTCCTTCATCATCCCAGCAAGTTACTGGCACTTCCAAGCAAGAGTTACTCCTGTTTCTTGTTTTACTCCTTGCTGTGTTTAGTGTTTATCTTCCTCTCTGTGTTTTCAAATTCTGTGCCTGTTTCTTTGCTTGTTCACTGCTGTTGCAGATCCTAGCAGAGTGTTTTGGCTCCAGCTTTGTCTATTAGAGCATATGTGCACTGGCTTCATTGCTGTCACTGCCTGCAAATACTTAATGTCTGTTAAGTGTCTGCATGTGTTGGATCTGCCTGGTGAGGCTGAGGGGGGCAGCTTTGACCCCACACTGGTTTAGACTGTGTTTACTTTGGACTGGTTATATTAAACACTCATAAATAATCAGTGCAGGCACTTCTCTGAAGCACCTGAGTGCTAATACACCCCTTTTTTTTTTTTTTTTTTTTTTTTTTTTTTTTTTTGCTAATTGTAGGTGCTGGCAGATCAAGAGTAAATCCTTACTGTTGTACTTGTGGTCACGAAAGGCTTTTCTTGTTTAATCTTGTAGTTCCTTGTGAAAGATGCTCTGATGTCTGTTGGAGACTTTAAATTTTTTACATCATCTCCCTCAGATGTGTGTGGTTCTGGGTATGAAGGCAGGCAAGATTCCTCTGTGGAACTCCCTCAGAACTCTGCATTTGGAAGCCTCATTTTTTGACTGTAAAGCTCCTAAATTCTTTCCATTTCCTCTTTGAATTGCCTGCTGACTTCCAGCTGCTTTTAAGCTGTGTGCCATCTCCCATACTCAGTATCAGTCTGATTCTGAATTCAAGTGGGTTCTTGGCACCTTTGGTTTGCTGACATTGTCACCTTTGTCATCAGCATTGACTGAAATGTCTTCTCTGCCTTAATTCATGTAGGTCTTGCACATTCTCCATTGTACGCAAGTGATTGGCAACTATTTCTTCATTTTTAAATCCCTTTTAGGAGCAGTTTTTCTGTGGCTCTTTGTCAGTGAATGAGTGGTTTAAAACCCAGGTTTTAACTGGGGTTTTAACAGACAGCTCCTTGTCTCTTCAGCCTTGGACTGTAAATTTTAAGTGTATTTTAAGTGATCCACAGGCACTTAGATGGCTTTGTGTGTACTTCTGATTGAAGCTTGGTGAGTAGCTTGGTGGGAGAGTTTGAGAGTGTAAATAAATCACTCTGGAATGCAGGTGCAGGTACCCGGGTACAAGGATCCCTGAACCCTGTGCCATTGCCCAAGCTCATGAAGTGTCCTTGGAGCCTTAATGACACCCTGGTGTGTCTGAAAGCAAGTCCTGGAGCATATCTGGGTAACCACGGGGGATTTCTGCTGTAGCAGAGGCAGGAAGCCTGACCAGGAACAAGATTTGCTCATTAAACACTTTCTGCAGAACCAGCTTCTCCTTGCCTGGGCCTGGGGGTGTCACTTCATCGTGGGAGGGGCAGGGCTTTATCTGAGGTGGCACACACAGTGACAGAGGCTGGCACAGGGCACAGTCTGCTGAGTTATTTCATGTTGCTGCTGCTTGCCCTGGGCAGAAACCACAGCTGAGTTCAGATCCTCCTGGCAGACCAGTCCTTACAGTACTTTGTTTCTCTACAACCAAGCCAGAGAAGCTGCATTTTCACCTCTCAGTTAGTGTTTTTTTTTCTAAGAAAAAAATATAGGCTCTGTGGTTTTATACATTGTGGCAAAAAGTGTTTCCCAAGTTGCTCTGTTGTTGCCAGGGCTTCACTTTCTCAAGCATTGAGGCCTGGGGCTGCGCGAGTCACCCCAGGCTCCCTTTGCAGTGGGTGCAGAGCAGCAAGGGGTGGGTTGGGTGAGGTTACTCTGACCTATTTTAGGCACCTGCCTTAAGATAATGAACTTCAAAGCCTCACCCTCACTGCCTATCAGTGCCACAGTGGTGACAGGTCCCTTGTGAGCCTCCACACCATGAGAACCCCACCTGCTGCGTGTCCTGCCTTGTGTCCCACACTGCTGGCACTTGAATGCTGAAGCACAGGAAGGTACAGCCCAAATTTCTCTAGTGTGAGTCAGTGACTGCCCCAGAGCAAGGTGAG
This sequence comes from Sterrhoptilus dennistouni, assembly GCA_013397095.1. Taxonomy (NCBI): domain Eukaryota; kingdom Metazoa; phylum Chordata; class Aves; order Passeriformes; family Zosteropidae; genus Sterrhoptilus; species Sterrhoptilus dennistouni. The sequence goes on from VWZU01013846.1 coordinate 89,994, forward strand.
GCGTGTGAAACAGCACCTCAGCTCTGCTCTTCCAGCATTTCCAACAGCTGTGGTTTGCTTATCCTTGTTCTTAGGGCAGTCTGGGCAAGGATTTGGGGTAAGGCTTTACTCAGCTTTAATAGCAGGTAATGATAGGGTAAGGGACTTGCAGAGTTTTATTAATAAAAGCAATGCTGAAGGCAGTTGCACAACTGCAGGGGAGCTCCCATATTGGCTCCACATGCTCACCAGCTGTTCCTACCTGGCTGTTGACAGTCCCCACTGGACCTGTGTGCAGCTGGGGGATTTCTGTCCTCGGCCACTCGGTTCCAGCCCACAGCCCAGGCTCAGGTTTCCTGCCTGCCCCCTCTGCAGGCCCCTCAGCAGGGTTTCCTGTACTGACAGCTCCAGCCTCAGGAGTTAACAGCTGCTGGGGCTCTTTGGCTCCTCTGGAGTGCAGCAGGGATCACAGGGAGCAGGATGGAGAGGGACAGGGGCAGAGACATACCAGGGCATCTCCAGAGTAAAACCAATGGTTCTGTTGTAGTAAGAGTTGCCAGCGAAGTATCTAATTCCCCATCTGAGTGCTGCTTTATGCAGGGCACAGTGTGAGAAAGGTCTGGCCTGGCATCAGAGCAAGACTCAGTGCAGTGTCTGAGCTGGGAGCTATGCTATAAATGTCCAGAGCCCGGTGTATTCAGAATACTCCATAATTTTGACCTGGATCCCAAGATCCCAGTGCCTTGTCACTAATAGCCCTGTTTCTCAAGGACTGATGTGCATCACCATCTCTGGGAGCAACTGGAAAATGTAAACCCCATCTCTAGCCTTGATGATGACACTTGGACTGTGCTGCAGGTTTGTACAGGCTGTTGGTTTGCCCAGGAAAACTGGTTTGGTTTGATCTGTCAGAGATTCTGCTTACTAAATCTGTTTGTTCCCAGGAACCTATTTTCTTAAAGAGCAGAGAAGCTCAGCACATCTCTCCCTACCCTGTGTTCCTCTAAACATGTAGAGCTTTAATTAGGCCAGACTGTGCTGATGAAATGAGAGCTTTGGCTTGAGTGGAATTCCAACTCCCTGTGTGCTACTGATGGTCCCTGAGTATGGCAGTGCACCTCCTGGACAGGATCTCCTCCTGCTCACTTCTGGGTTATTCTGGAGTGGAGCTTGTGGAATGTTACCATATTTCCCTGAGTGTTGTTCATTGCAGACCCTCTGCGAGCTGTTTGCTTGGCTGTTCCAGTGTCCCAAGAGTTGGATATCTCCTGTCTGCTCAGAATTCCAGGATATGGTGTTTCCTAAAGCTGCTCTTGTCAGTGTTCTGTTGTGCTCAGGCAATGGCCCCAGTGCTCGGTGGGTGCTGGAGCATTTGGCTGCTGTGAAAGCTCTTCCTGCAACAGAGAATTAAACCAAAACAAACCCAGACTGGGATGGAGAGTGTTGGCTCAAGGGACTGGTAGCCAGCTTTTGTCTGAAGAGGAGAGCTGGTCTAGAATGACAAGGGCAGGTACACAGAAGGGGAGAAGATTAACCTGCTCTTTGCTCTCATGAAGCACCCAGCAGCTGCACCCATCTCTGGGGTCCCCAGCACAGGAAGGATGTGATGCTGCTGGAGTCCAGAGGAGGCCATGGAGCACCTCTCCTGTGAGGAAAAGCTGAGGAAATTGGGATTGTTCAGCACGGGGGAAGAGAAGCTTTGGGGTCACCTAATTGAAGCCTTCCAGGACCTGAAGGGAGCCTACAGGAAAGATGAAGAAAGACTATTTACAAGGGAATGGCTTCACACTGCCAGAGGGCAGGGTTAGATGGGATATTGGGAAGGAATTCCTCCCCTGTGAGGGTGCTGAGACCCTGGCCTAGAGCAGCTGTGGCTGTCCCATCCCTGAAGTGTCCAAGGCCAGGTTGGACAGGGCTTGGAGCAACCTGAGCATAGTGGGAGGTGTCCTGCCAGTGGCAGAGTGTGGAACAAGATGAGCTTTGATGTCCCTCCCAGCCCAAACCAGTCTGGGATTCTGTGATCTTCCTTGCAGTGTCTGCATTAGAGACATAAATGCAAACAAGTCAATATGGGCTGTGTGAACAAGGTGCTCCAGGCAGGTGCAGGAGAATGAAGAGGAGGTTTGCACTAGTAGGAAAGTTCCCAGTATGGTGCCTGTCCAAGAAAACACAAAAGATTTGCTCAATATTCTTCCAGGCTGATGAGGCTCCTGCAGTCAGATGGTGTGTGAGGAGAGCTGTGCTGCTGCAGCATGTAAAGGGACACTCAGATGTGGATGGTTCTGGACAGATACTCCATTTGGAGCTCCTTGGGCAAGGAGTTACCTAGAATAAATCCCTGATGTGGTGAAGAATGTTTGGCTTAAGTTGGAAGCCTTGGCACTCCTCACCTTGGGCCAGCCCCTTTAGGTGGCCTTTGCACTCCGTGTTGGAGTCCTGCTCCTTTATTGCTCAGTCCCTGCCAGCCCTGCAGCTGCTCCTGGGTTAACACTGAGCTGCAGCAAATGGGGGAATTCTGCTCAAAGGGCACGAATGGAACAGGCTTGGAGAAAGCCCATCTAAATGGAAGGTGTTAATTAATGGCAGTGAACTGAAGCGTGGAGAAGGAATGTCTGCACTCTCCTTCCAGACGAGGGAAATCAGCTTTTCCTTCCTGCAGCTTGTGCCTCTAACACTTGGGGAATTGGGTTTCTAAGCCAGACAGTGCTGTGCCACACTAATCCCCTGAACAGAACAAACACTGCAGATGTCACAGCAGAGGGGAAATACAGAGAAGGCAATGTGCAAAAGTACACATTGGTGGTGATGAAGTGTTTTTGTTAGCAGGTAGCAAGGTTAGCAGGAAAGACAAGTAAGATGCCTGCTGGGATACACAGACCCTCCAGGGCTTCCTGCTTACCTTAAATCTCCATGTTATCCACCCCTGAGCCACTTTGCCCTCCCTTCAAGGCACCTGTTTTTTATCCTTGGGTTATCCCTTGATCTCCCTGCTCTGCTCATCTTCAGATCTTTGTAGCAAGTGCTTTTTCTCCTCCATCAGAACTACCTAAGTAAAACACCCGTGTCTGAGTGTTTTTTCATCAGGGCCCCATGGGAGGCCTTTAGAAGTGACAGAAGTAGCAGAAACAGTCCTGCTGAATGTGGTCCTTCAGCTCTGATGAAAGGGGTCCTCAGGGAATCCTTGCAGAAATGGATTTATTTGTGGAACACCATAATCCAGTGTTGTTCAAACATCCCTTCCCCTCGGGGACACTCAGACCCAAAGTTTCAGAGGCAATGTTCTCCTCCCTGCCAGAGCCCCTCAAGCTTGGGATGTGCTGCAGACCAGCTGTCAGAAGGTGATGAACCAGCTCACTTTTCTCTCCAGATGATGGTATTTGGTGATTTGTACTGTAGAGGGTCTCTTGGTATAAACGGAAGTATAAACAGATACAGTGCATTTTACATCTATGGTTGAAGCTCCCTGTCTAAACCTGATCTTGCTTTTGTACAAGGAAAGAGGTACAGGGACTCCTCTCTCCTGGGGTAGGTGTTACTCTGTGGTGGGAGCAGCTGCAGGACATTGTTATAAATATGTATTATAAAGTTGGCTTTTGGCAAGATGTGTGCTATATGATTAATAACGTTGTGGTAAGGGTATAGAATATAAGTTTTTTTATTTCTGCTTTTAGAAAATTAGGCATAGTGACCTGACCAGCCATACTTTGCTTTTTTATCTCCTAATTGTCTTAATTTTTTTTATTAAACATATTTCTTAAAAATTTACCGAGAAGTGAACTTCGTTTTTCACAACGTGAAGGTGGTTCCATGAGTGTTCCTGCAGCGTGCAGTGAGTGTGGTGAACCAAGGACTCAGTGCCCCAAGAACTCGCTTTAACTTCTCTATCCACGGCACTTAACAGTGGACGCTTTTCTCAGTTTTTTAGTGGAAATTCGAAGCCAGTAAGTAAAAGGTTTAAAAAAAAAAAAAAATGACACCCTGAGTGAGCGTTGTGTGCACGTCTCAAAAGTTGCAATTTTTATATTGTGGGATGTGGCAGCACCGGTCACAGGAGCGGTGACTTGGAGTACCAAGGATGAGTTTGTGCCTTCTGGGGCAGGGGGAGCCCCGGTTGGGGCGGTGTGGGGGGTCCCTGGGGCCTGGGGATGGTCCTGGGGGTCCCTGCCGGGGGTCCCTGGCCCCAGGTGTTACCCCTGCCTTTAGAGGGGCAACACGTTGTGACATGGGAGCGGACCTTCACAGGGGACAGCAGGCAGCAGCAGGGTCAAACATGGAAGGCTCTTTATTATCTGACTCCAATAACTTCTATACACTTTGTACAGAGGGCCCAGATTGGCCCAAGGAGGTCACAGCCTCCTGACCCCATTGGCCACTATGGCCATCAGTCAAGTTCCTCTCTCAGAGAACAAGAATGCGAAACATACTGATAAGTTCTAAGAATACACATTGTTTACATGCAGCAGCCTGAGAATCAGGCTGCTAAGACTCAAACACTTGAAACCAAGAAATGCAGGGACGACACCGGGGGCGGTGCCGGGGGTGTCCCTGTGGCCGGGGGGTCCCTGGGGCCCGGGGGCGGTGCTGGAGTGCCTGCCAGGGGTCCCTGGGGCCCGGGGGTG
>VWZU01013846.1:95843-142761 GCA_013397095.1 Sterrhoptilus dennistouni
TGTGGGGCCCGGCCCGGCCCGGCCCGGCCCGGCCCGCTCACCCGGGGCCGCCCCTCACAACTTCCACCGGGCCGGGGCTGAGGAGACACAAGGGACCCCACGGTTTTCCCCCCCAGGCCAAGCGGCTCCCAAGTGTCCGGGGAGCCACCAGAGCGGCCCTGGAGGGAGCGGAGGCGGCGGGGGCCAGGCCTGGTCTCTCTCCCCGCGGCTCCGGGGTTTGTCTGGAGGCCGGAGCGGCCCCGGAGGAGGTGCTGGGGGTGCTGCCCTCCATGTTGGCATTGTGGCCGTGTTTGTGGCCGTGTTTGTGGCCGTGCAGGGCCGGGGGAGCCGCTCCCGCCGCCCCCGCCGAGCCCTCCCCGCTCTGGGCGCACTTTTAGCGCAGGGAAAGTGTTTTCTCAAGTTGGACGAGAGCGAACTCCCGCAGCCGTGAGTTGGGGCTGGTGGCTCTGCGAGATGAAGCCCAGGCAGACATGGCCACCATTTTAGAATGCAATCCACAGTGGGGAGAAGTAGTGAGCCTTCGTCTTCATCATCATCATCATCATCTCCAGCGATGGTGTAGAGAGCTCAAAACAGGGTGTGAATTCTCATTTCCCCCTTGTTGGCGACTCATTTTACTGAGAAATGCCGTGGCGAGCTTAGAACCATAAGTTTTGTGCAGTCGGAATTGTTAGTTTGCTTAAAGGTCTGAACGCCCGCACTGGTGAGGAGAGGGGCTTCTCGGAGTAAAAAATGGAATTAAACAATGTGTGAATCATCTCTGTTTTGGGTGAATTGCTGTTCCCCTCGGTGGAGTTTGGTGCAAGTCCTGGCGTGGTGCAGCCGGGTTAAGGCAACAACTCGAATGTTGAACAGGCATTGATCGAGCTTACATCTCCTCCAGAAAGGGGAAAACCTGACAGAACAGTTCTGTGCACTGAACTTTTGTCAGGGAGACTTTGACTTCAAAGAAATAACGTTCAGAAACACACACACTCCTCTACTTTTGTGTTTTGCTCGTTGCTGGGACTCCTGTTGTGTTCGTCCTTTTTCCTCCTGAATTAAAACAGCAGCAACTTGCTGGGTTGGTGTCTGAGGTGGCAGAAATGTTTGTGGCAGGGTGAATAATGTGAATCTTGCTGGAGAGGAAGGAAGGTTTCAGCTCTCCCCCCTCCTCATTGCTGTGTGAAGATCAACTCTTGAATTTGTGTCCTGGTAGAATGTCCAGGGCTTCTTTTCATGCAGGGCAGCCAGATGCTCAGAGTTAAAGGGCTAAGATGGTTTTAGTTACAGAGTAACCACTGAAGTTCTGTAGTATTTATTAGTGGATGTTTTTGGGGTTTTAAGTTGCCAACAGTGTTTCAGCGACTGCGGCCAGAACTGGTTTTTTTGTTCGGTCGGGTTTCTTTGGGGGGGTGGGGAGGTTGTTCATTTGTTTGGGTTTTTTTTTTATTATTATTTTTGAGAGGGGGTGTCTTTTTATTTGCTTTAGAAACATCTCATCTAAGAAAATCCCATCTTTCTTGGAGGCTTGTGTTAAAAAGCCAAAACCTTATCAGAAAGCTGCTTGTAGGATCTTATCTCTTGGAGATCATAAATCAACAGCCCTTCAAAGGACTGAATTACTTATTGCAACTGCATTTTTCAGCCTCTCTCATCTTCCTGAAGGGGCAGGTATTGTACCAGCTATTACACCCGGTGTTGTGCCTGCTCCAGCTCTTGGAGAATATTTAGAAGCAGGATGAAAATAAAAATAAAAATAGTTGGGAGCTGCTGAAGGCTGAGCACGGGCATTTCTGTGGAGTTTGGCTTTGGGAGAGCTGAGCTGCCATGGCTTTATCTGCCCTGGATAAAGCCTGGGGATGACTTTGTGAAGTGCGTGTTTGCTTCAGCGGCCTGGAGCATAGAGGGAGCTCTTCCAAAGCGACCAGAAAAAGCCTTTTAAGTTGACGTAGTTCCTGGCCTTCCCCCTGCGCTCAGGAGCCGCAGCGAATATTCACTTATTGTTCTTTTTGGTGTAACCGAGGGGTCTGTAACGCTGTCAGCTAAAGGCTGAGCTACCTTTGCACGGCTCTGTGTGTGTGTTTTCCAGCTGGGTGCCTTGTTTGGTGGTGCCTGAGGTTTGGAATCTTCCTGCAGCCCAGGGAATCTCTGCACAGGCTGGTTACGTGCCGGGGAGCAGGTAGGCAGCACCAGAGCTGTCAGGAGCTGTGCCTGGAGAGGAATTGAAAATCTAATGGTTGGGCTGGTGTTATTTTAGCTTAAACTCTGCTGTGTAGCTCTCAGCAGTTGGATTTTCTGTCTGTGAGCAGCAGCAGGGATAATGTTGTGATGCCCAGCTGTAGCTTCACCATTTGCTCACAGACAAGTCCTTGCTCCAGAGCTGGATTTGATGCTCTTTGATGCACTGGAACATGCACAGGAGAGTTCCCTGAGCTCTGAAGGACTGGCAGCAGGGCTTTCTCTGGTCCCTTTCTACTGGCATTAGCTGGAAACCAGGTAGGCCAGAGAAAAACCATACCTGTGGTGGCTTCTTGTGCTTTGGAGGACAGTGACCTGTTTGGTGAGGGGTAACTGATGAGCAGAAGACACCTGGGTGGAGGACAGAGGGTTCTGAGTGGAAGACAGAGGATTCTGAGTGGAAGATAGAATTCTGGATCATCACTGCACACTCGCAAGATAAAAGAAAGTCCAGGAATATATCAAGAGGTGCCATTTCTGCATGCCAGTTTCCAGCTGAGCACCCAAAATGAGTTTTCTGCCCCTTCCTTCCAGTTCGGTTTGTTCCAACCATGGCCAGTGACTGAGTTTTGCTCTTATTTGGGGATTCTGAGATGCTGCAGTGGCTGGTGGGAGGGTGCAGCAATAACCAGCTCCCTGGAACTGTTCTCTGTGGCATTTTAGAGCATTGTAGGGCACGAGTAGAGTCCCACTGGCAGCAAAGTGCTCGGATGGTGGTTGTTCCTGGTGGTTAATGAGCTGCATAAAGTAAAGATTTAAATTTGAGTTTGTTGCGGATCTATGGGGGAAGGAGCAGCTGGATGCAGGAAAGTGGGTGGGAACAACTTGCTTGGAGTTCATCAGGTGCCATTTTGTGGTTAGATTTTTCTTCTATGAGCCAAAACCACTTTTTATTAGGATTTCTTCATTTAAGCAGCATCTGGTAGTTCAGAATAAACTAAGTTTACTCAAAAACTTGGCACGTCATAGTCTAGAAGCTTCTGATAGCTCTGCAAATCAATGGGGGCATTTAGGGGGTCAAATGAAGAATTAATTGCTTGAGAATGGAGTTTATAATGGAAGGAAACATTAAAAAACGTGAAGCTTAGCTTCAAGAGCCAACAGTCATCAACAGGTATCAAATCCTCCAAGCCTTTCTTGAAGACTGACTCTTCCTTCAATTTGTTGATTTGCTGCTGTGAAGAAATAATAAATAATGATTACTTAAGCCTCACTTACCATATAAATGCATTTCAAAATACAAATTATACAACGTACCAGAAACGTCGTAACTTTTTCAAGGCCAGGCATGAAAATTGAGAACATCCAAGCTAAATTTTATTGCTCTAAATAACGTGAATATGGAGAAGTGCTGTTAAGGCTTCCAAGTAACTTAAACCAAGCACTTAAAGGTTAGAAAGTCTGTATTAGCAGAGCTGGAATTTTGAAGGAGTTGACACTAGAGTTATCAAAATTATTGACTGTCAGTTTTCAGTAAATCCTGGAATACTGGTGGACTTGAGAACAGGGGGAATTAATTTCCTTAATGGTTTAAGTTCTTTGTGGGTGCAAGAGTTGACCCCCTCTAGTTCCAGAGTGGAAGAACATCTGAAATAGTCCTGGATAGGAACTTTGAAGGTGAGAGTATGGAATACAATTGTATGAACACTGCTGTGGTCAAATTAGTTTTATTTTTTACCATGAGACCACGTATTTGGATAAGTCAGTTGTGTTGTCTGAGATCTAGAAATTACTTGTGTTCAGTGTTCCAATTGTGGGAATTACTATTGTGCAAAATTAATACACCAAATCACAAATTATTTCATCTATTAATGAGTGTTTTGTAACGAAGGAACCCTCTCTAATGGTGTCCCACAACTTCAAGCCAAGGGTATGTAATTTTCATGGCAAGTCTAGAAATGCAAAAACTGTGATTCTGAGTGGGGTTATGGTGGTTGTTTTACAGGGATCCCAGTTGCCCAATAAACAATGGTTATTATGAAACACTAATCACTTAAGTAGGACTCAATGAGAAGGTTTACCTTTGGAACAAAGGAGCAGAGAACATCTTAGAGGAGGAAGGAGTGTAGAAAAATAACTGTGAAAAGCAGGGTAATGGTGGGATGGGAGCTCTGGATCAGGCAGTGTGTGCAGCTCTGGAGTTTCTCAGTGATAAATGGGGGTTTTTACCTCTGTGGCAGCATGAGAGTAGAAAATTCTGTATTCAGGATCCCCGCACTCATTGGAGGGTTTTAAAAAGATGTGACAATTGGAGAGGGCACAGAGAAGCATCAGGAAAGTTTGGCACATGAGATAATAATGAATTTTGAAATATTTAACCTTAGCATAACCTGAGTGGTGAAACCCAAAGGCTCAGGGCTTGGGAGAACTGGACCTGCCCCTCCAGGGACATATTTTGAGGAGCAACATTGATTTAAATATTGTTGAAACCTCTTAAGGTCTGTTTAGACTTTTCATTCTGCCGGTTACTCGATTTATTTTCATATTTATGGAGAAAAAAAAACCCCACAAACCGAAAGACCAATTCAGTTTTGGAGCAACTTGACTGAGGGTTCTGACAATCTGGTCCTGGAGCTGTAAAACAAACCACCACTAAACCAGGAATTACAGCAGAGAATTGTGATACTTTGTCTAAACCAGGAAGCTGCCAGTGATGATCCTTGAGATTTGATAATACACAGGGGCTCAGTGAGTTGATTTTATCAAACAGTAAACACAGAGATAACTCAATTACAACATATAAATGACCTTCAGTGGGAGAAACCAAAAGGTGCTGCCACATCTGAGAGTCCTGGTGAGCTGAGCCTGAGCAGGGGACAGGCCCAGGTGGGTCAGGAAACAAACAGGGCATTTCTGACTGAGAGAGGATCAGTGGGAAGGGGAGAATGAAGGATATAAAGTGGTGGATCTGCCACTTTTGGGAATTTCGGGATCAAGAATAAATGAGGTTTTGGGAGGGCAAGAGGTATTTTAGTGTTGAGGTTCCTGTTCCTCAATTGATGTAAAGAAAAATAGATCAGCTACCAAAGGTCACTAGGAAATGTTGGCTTTAAATGGAGTCATATTCATCACAGGGGTCATGTTATGGAATTAGGTAAATTCAGAGTAGGTTATTTACTGATCTCTAATTAGCAAGAAAATATGCAAAAGAGTAATTATTTTTAGTTTATTATTTATTTTACTAATGGCAGTGGCCACGCACAGGGCTGCTGTGGTCACCATGGGTGATTTCTGCTCTTCAGAAACACTGAAGCATTGGGGTGAGCTTAAAAGACAATGAGAATTTCCTCTCCTTGCCTCACTTTCTTTCAGTGAGGGATTTTCAACACTCCCTCTTCAGCTCACTGAAAATTTAAGGTGAAACAGTTTAGTCCAGAACTTTCCATATGGGGCAAGAATAACGTAGATAGAATTTCTGTAGTTTTTTTTGTTTAAGATACTTTATGGAAATGGAGTTTAAAACTAAACATGGCTCCCTTGCCCAGAAATAAAATTAAAGTTGGCAGTGAATGGAAACAAACCATGCCACAGATCCATTAGGACACACTTCCTCTCAATCCCAGATGAGTGGGTTATGTCTGGGATGTGCTGGGGAGGAATCCTGAGAGAGAATCCTGGGGAGATCAGGCTGAGTGTTTTTACAAGTCAGGAAGAGCTTGTGGGATATTCCAGCCTGTCACCCTTAGGAGTGAAAGGCGTTCCTTGGGGGATCAGAGCAAAGGTCTGTCCATGGGTAGTTCTGTGCCTTGAGGGGAGGAGGCAGCAGCTTTTGTGATCTGGTGCCCCCAGAGACCCAGAGCTGGCCCCAGCCCTGATGGATGCTCTGGTTCAGGGGCTCGGTCAGTGGCCTGCAGTGAATCAGGGATCTGGGATTTGCTGGCACAGTGCTGGTGTATCTGTTCCTTGCCTGCAGGTGCCTCCATGGAGAGGAGCCTGGCCTCTCCTGTGTGTGAGCCTGGCTGCCTTTGTGTTTACAGGTTCAATCCCTGCATGTAGTTTCTGTCCTCTCTGCCTTTGGATCCCAAGGAGGAGCTGGCCCTGACTCTTGAGAATCATCTCCAGCTTACCTGAGCCTTTATTTCTCTCCAGGTGTGGAGCTGGCACAGAAACACTGGGATCTGGAGAGGTGATCCCCATTGTACACTCATCCTTGGCTGTGCTTCTCAAATGGGAAGGATATGTGATTGTGTCTGTTCTCCCTTGCTGGTCTGCAATACAAACCAGCCCAATTTTGTCTCTAATAAGAAATCCTCCACCAGGTTTCTTTTTGGAGAGTTCTGTGTCTGTTCTCCCTTGCTGGTCTGCAATACAAACCAGCCTAATTTTGTCTCAAATAAGGAATATTCCACCAGGTTTCTTTTTGAAGAGTTTTGTGCACAAAGTGCATTAGTGCACCCAGGGTCCCTCCCTGGCAAGGAGGATTTCAAGGGGGGTTGATGGAAAAATCTCCTCCATTCATAACGAGCAAGGAAGAACTGTTCATCACAAACTGGGTTAGCTGGTGATTGGAGCTCCCAACTAAATGTCAGCCTTTAAGAGGGTCACAGAGGGATTAGTTCCCGTTAGAGGAGCTTTGTGGCTGACCCACTGCCGCCCGATAATGGGTCTGTGTGGATCCTGCCATCTGAGCTCCAAGCCTGCTTTTAATGCAGCCATAAAACCAGGAGATGGAAAGGGACCTCCTGAGTCACTGAATGTGCTCCCTTTCCTCTCGGAGGCAGCAATCATGGAACACCTTTGCCAAGGCAAGATCACGGATGTGGGAACAAAGGATGTAGGTCAGGCTCACAGGGTGGGCATCCCAGGAAGGGGGGAATTGCTGCAGTTCTCTGAATGAATGTGTTTCTCTGGCAAGAATTGCTAAGATATTCCTTTGGATCTTACTAGGAACTGCTGTCTAGCAAAATAATGAAAGGGCTGTCTTTTTTTGTGTGTGTGTCTGACACAGGAGAGACTGCAAGTAAAACGCTACTTGCAGTTTTCAAAAGATGTTGAAAAAATCTGAGAGACTTCAGAAAAAAAGCCCAAGGAAAAGAAAAAAAACCCCTTTTATTTGCATGACTGGAAAGCTGGTTCTGTAAAGAGAAGGAAAAAGGTATTTGTTTATTGAAAAATGTCTTGAAACATTTCTTCTGGGAAGGATTCAGGAATAGCTGCTTTGGCAGGCAGCAGACAAGGGATTTGGTTATAAAGGACATGAGGATAAGGGAGGAAGAAAAGCTGAAGCCAACTAACTTGTAGAACAGCTTACAGGGACAGTGGTAATTCTTGTTCACTTGAATTCATACGGGTGGGGGTGGTTACATTTTAATTGGTGAGTTTGGGTGAGGTGCAGGTTTGGCAGCTGAAATGCTCTGAAGCCTGACATCCCTGCAACAGCTCAGCTGGGAGCTGGAATATGGAATATCCATAATTTCACAGAAATAATTCTGCTGACCGTTCCTAGCTCGCATTACTGCTCGAAATATTAATGTGATCCTTAGACCTGCCTTCTGCATGGCTGGATCTGCCCCTCGAGTTTATAGGAGAGTTTGGAAATTGGAAATCAGTCTCATTTTTGCCTTGATTCGATGACAGGTTTGTAAGAATGGCAGGCTAAGGTGGGGTACAGGATTTTGTTTGTCCCTGGCAGGTTTATAACAGTCAGAGACAGACAACAGAACACAACAGAGTCATTTCAGATGAACAGTCCTGCTGGAGTAAGAAGAAATTGATGTTTTCTTGCTTTCTGTGCATACTTAATGCTCAGCGTGGCTGGTCGAAGACACTCAAAACTGAACTTAAACTTTTTAAATTCATTTTATAAAAACAGGAAAAATTAAGCCAGTTCCTTTGAGGAAAAGTCTTACTGTTTCCCAGAGCTTTAGGGAAGAGGGCCTGGAGAGCTGGAGGTGGGGTCTGTTCCCCAGCAAAGCTGCTTATGTGGCTCAGCAGCTTGGCAAATGAATCCTGCACAACAAAGCTCCCTCTCGTGGTGCTGCTGCCTTTCCAAGTGCATAAAGGCATTTCTGTCACACAGAAATGTCTTTTCATGGGCCTGCAAGTGAGCATTGCATTTGGCTTGGTAACTCGTGCTTCAGAATGTGTCCAAGATTTTTGTTGAGTCAATAATACTTACTAAAAAAAGGGTTGAAAATATCTTCTTTAGGACTTGAGGAACTTGAATAGAAAAAGCTAGTATTTATTTTTATTGGTTATATCAACTTTGAGTAGTTTGGATGCTCCAAAATAAACCTGTTGTGACTTTAAAGTGACTCACTGACAGTCAGGATGGACTGTCTTCTATACCTGCTGTCATTTCTCCAGATGGTGAATGGCTGTGGGTCTGTAACAGTGTTACCTGACACAGCCTGTGTTCAGTAGGATGTGCTGTAGTGTGTTTGGAAAACCAGGAGGGGTTTTCTAATAATCTAATGTCATATATTAGATATATATTCATTTATAATATAAACATATATATAGTTTATTTTATATATCTATATATTCATTTCTATCAGCTCTACCTGCACTACTGCAGCCTCACCTCAAGTCCTTGGTGCAGTTTTGAGCACTACAATATAAAAATATAAAATAATAAATAATAAAATATTAAAAAATATAAAAAAGACATTAAGGCATTGGAGAGCATCCTGAGGAGATGGTGAAGGGTCTGGAGGGGAAGCCTCAGGAGGTCACTTGGTTTGTTCAGCCCAGAGGAGACTGAGGGGAGACCTCACTGGGGTCTTCAATGTTCTCAATAAGGGGCAGCAGAGAGACAGGCACTGATCTGTTCCCTCTCATGACAAGTGACAGGACTCATGGGAATGGCTGGAGCTGAGCTGGGAGATGTTTAGGTTGGATATCAGGAAAAGGCTCTTCCCCCAGAGGGTGCTGGGGCACCGAACAGGCTCCCCAGGAAATGGTGACAGCTCCGAGCCTGTCTGAGTTCAGTAAGTGTTTGAACAACACTCCCAGGCACAGGGCAGGATTGTTGGTGTGTCCTGCACAAGGCCAGGAGGTGGACTTGACAATCCTGATGGGTCCCTTACAACTCAGCATATTCCTGCTTAAAACCTCAGGAGCTTCAATCCAGTGTAGCCTCTCATGAAGCCAATTTACCATCACCCAGCAGAAGCTCTTGCAGTGAGTTTCTCCTTTCTAAAAGTGAAACACTTTTAAGGCCATTAAATGTTTGATTCTGGCTGATGAACCCAACTGCTTGATAAACTGAAAAGTCACCTTCTGATAGTGTTGAATAAATGGAGCTCCCAAAGCTTATCTTTGAGGAGCAGCTGAGGTGCCATCAGGGTGTGTATTGGTCATTCAGTCACTGGTAAACTCCAAAGTGCAGGTGTAGGAAATGCCTGTTCCAGCAGCTTGTGTTGTCTGGAGTCATGTTACTCTCCCAACACAGTATGTGGCTGGTGCTTTGCCAGAGCCAGTGTCTCTGGCCAAACAGGAAAGACTGTCCCCAGCCATGCACCAGTCACTAATAAATAGACACATGAAGATCATGGAGATAATCAGCTAATTCTGGAGCAGGATGTTTTAGGTGCCATGCTGTGAATGAGGCATTTCTGTAAGTTTATGCACATAAACTTCCTCATTTGCTTCCATAAGCAGAGGGGACTAGTCTGCCCTGTGCTGTCTGACATGGATTTGGTCTGTGTCTGCCCTTGGAGCTGGATTTCATCAGTCTGAGCATGAGCCAGAGCCTGTAGGAGCAGGTAAGGATCCTGTTCCTCCTGTTGTGCCCAGTTGCACGCAGCCTTTCCTTTGGGCTCTGCCCAGAGCAGAGCCTGTGCCAGCAGATGTGACCAGACCAGAAGAGTCTCCTGTGCTGTCCCTTCCTTCCTTGGCTTCCCTGACGTGTTGCCAGTGCAGTCACTGCAGGTGGTGGCCCTGAAGCACAGCTGGACTGCTGTGGACTGCTGACAGTGTCAGAGATGGCATCATTACCTATGTGAGCTGAATTCTTATTCCTGGTTGTTGTCCCCTTCAGAGCCTCATTAGAGGATCAGATTTGGGATAATGCACAGTCCATCCCAGGACTTGTCCCTGTTCACCTTATTCCTGGGTTTTGTCCCCTGCAGAGCCTTACTGGAGGATCTGGTTTGGGGTAATGCACAGTCCACCCCAGGGACAGCCTTGGCTCACTGCTTTAGCAAAGCCAGAGGCAGCACAACCCTCTTGGTTTCGTTTACTCTCAGCCTAAGCAAAGCTCCCTACAATTCTTCCTTGGGCAGTTTAATTCAGTCCCCAGTGTCTCAAGGGTCCTGTGTGTCATCAGCACTGTGTCCCCTCCTGTCTCTGGTACTCTGGAGCAGACTCTGCAATTGTGACTACTGATGTAACCAGTTGGTTCAGCTCAAGAGTGAGATTTGTCCTGTTGTAGTACAATACTTCAAATCCTGCCCAACTGTTCCCACTTGTGTTTCTCATCTTTCAGCTTAAGGGCCCCTAAATGATTAATCAGACAACAGGATATTAGAAAAGAATGTCTGTTCTTTTCCTCAGACTTGATGGTTTCATTGCAATTTGGTTTTCTGGCATAGGGAATGGGCAGTCAAAGAAGGGTTAGTGTTACCCAGTTTCTCAAGAACATGTCTTTGGGCACCAGGCAGTCTTGTGGTTAAAAGCAGGAGAATAATCAAGAAATGTGTCCCACTGGTCAAGGATGGAGTATTCTCTGGATAATTTGTCATCCTGACCCCCTACCATTGTCTAACTTTCAATTCAAATGTTAATTTTAACTGGCATTGTCAAGTTGTGATGTTCTGCAAGAGCCTTGCAGGATCAGAAAACTTCTATTACCAATTTTGAGGTCTGGATTAGTCAATGCAAGCTTGGTAAAATGTCTGGATTTGTGGCCCTCTTTGCACTTCAGCTTCTCCATGCTCTTGGTAAATCTTGCTCATTATTTGTATGGTTGGTTTTAACTCCAGTTTTCATATTCTCTGTGAATCTAAAATAAAAAAATACTGTGTTTATGATGCCAGTCTGACTTCAGTTGCCTCAGTCACCCAATCCCAAAGAAAGGTTTTCTTTTTCCTGAAGCAAAGCTCTGTCTTACTCCACTGTCAGTAGCTCACTTGTGCATTATCTTCATTCTGTAATTAGTGGTAATAAGATAACTTTATATGTAATAAATTCCTGTCGAGTTTAAATCAAATCTAATTTGGTTTTGGGAAGCTGTGTATTGCCAAACCAAGCGAGTGCAGAGATCTAAAAGATAAAACAGCTTTATAGTTGTGTTTATAAATAACACTTAGGTTGCAGGCATTTTATCAAAGTAATAATATTTTTTTTTTTAAATTGGTCATATTCCAGCTCTTCCTGAATGTTTGCAGGTTGCCCAGGGCAGTGGTGGAGTCGCCATCCCTGGAAACCCCCAAAAGATGTGTGGATGTGGCACTTGGGGACATGGGTTAGTGGTGAACGTGGTGGTGGGTTCAAAGTTGGACTCAAAGGTCTTGAAGGGCTTTTCCAGCTTTTAGGATTCCATGATTCTGTGGAGGCTCACAGTGGAGGACAGTCTTCAGTTCCAAAATGTAACCGATTTTGTGGTTCCATTGCCTATTCTTGAGGTACAGTGAAGTGTTCTAAGGGGTAGACAGTGGCTCTCACTGGACATTTCTCACCAATTTCTCACCATTCCTGCTCTCCAGACTCGTTCCTGGTGAGGAGATTTGGGTCTCAGCTCAGTCACAGGCCCCCTCCACACCAAGTTCATGTTCTGATGGAGCTGAGGAGGCTCTGGAGGCCTCTCCATGCTCCAGCCTCCCCTGGCTTTTCACTGTCCCAGAAACTTCTTTCCTTTTCCTGATCTTTTGATGGAACCCTTCTGTTTTCCAGGACTGGCAGCCTCCGTTTGCCTGCGATGTCGACAAGCTCCACTTCACCCCCAGGATCCAGAGGCTCAATGAGCTGGAGGTAAACTGGAAAGCTGAGCAATATTTCTGCTCCCAAATATATCTGTGTGTTTTTGGGAGGTGGTGTCTGCCAGAGCTGGCCATGAGCTGACAGCACTCTGGACCCTGAACAGCAATTTTTAATTAGCACGGAAATTCATCTGTTTTAGAACCTAGTTAGAAACATTCCAGGCATAAAAGTGATTTTAATGCTCATTAAAATAACATAATTTAGGCCTTTTCCACACATGTGCTTCTAAGTAGTTAAACTGTCCAGGGCTGTAGATCTGTGTCTGTGTTTTGCACTCATGCAGCATCTTTCAAAAGGAAAAGAGATGAAACACTTGGAGTGCTTTAAAAATAGCCAGCCTTTTGGAAGAAACAATTGCAAAATCTGGATTCAGTTTGTGGAAATTTGCTGTTCACAAGCACTTCCATTCAGTGCTTCAATGAATTGACACTAAAGGGGAGTGTGAGGAGTCCTGGTTGGCTCAGTGCTGGTACTGTTTGGGATGATGGTGCATTAATTTATTTTATTCTCCTGGTTCTTGGTTTTTAAAGCCTTGACCTGGTTGTGTGAAGTGCTGGGGGAGGGCTCAGATGTTGGCTTGGAATGCTAAGAGAGGGATTTGTGTGACCACAAGCTGTCCAGAGCTCCCTGGAGTTTGCAGACAAGCCAATCCTGTACAGACATGGCCAGTTTTTACCTTAAGATTAGAAGAAAATGTGCTGAAAATAAAAGATGTCAAAATTTAAGTTACTGCTCTTACATAGCAACAGTGCAATGATTTTACTCTGGTCATTGCTGTGCAACCAGCCAGGCTTTCCCTGCCTCTTTTGAGAAGGGATAATAGAAAAAAAAACTTTTAAAATTATTTTTTTAAAAAATTACTAATTATTGCAAATAAACCAAATAGCAATAAACTATTTGCAATAATTAATGTAGTAAATATAAATCCTGATGATGCAGCTGGTTTAGAGGGTTTTTAGCAGTAGTTACTTACTGTTTGGTTGTTCTCCAAAAGGACTTTTCTCAGTGAAGTAAAAGGTAACAAAAAGTGACTCAAGGAAAGATACAGATGCCATCAATTTATTTTTCTTCAATTGATGAGAGGGAAAAATGCAAAATGACTCTTGCAGAGGGCAAAGCTGAGCAAGCAGCTGTGGCTGCAGTGCTGTAAACCTCACACAAAACCCACATCTGCTTTCAGCATGCAGCTGACTTTGATTGGTTGGTTTCAGGCCCAAACTCGTGTAAAGCTGAATTTTCTGGACCAGATTGCCAAGTTTTGGGAGCTCCAAGGATGCACACTGAAAATTCCACATGTGGAGAGGAAGATCTTGGATTTATTTCAGCTTAACAGAGTAAGACCATTATGGAAAAACTATCCAGAAAAGCTGCTGTGTTACCTCAATTCCTGGGGTGGTATCACAGCTGGTCAAGGGAGGTTTTGGGGTATATCTAAGCTGGAAAAAAGTATTCCTTTGTAAGCTAATGGGACAGTAAGAGTAAGAATACATTATCAGGGAAAGACAGTAAGTAATACATTATCATGGAAGTTTTCCTGTGAGCTAGGAGTTCATCTTGAATTTACAGCTCTTCTTTAAAATTGAACTTGAGTATACTGGTCAAGAATAAACTTAGGTTTAATTGGAGAAGGCTCCTGAACTATGACAAAAGAGAGAAAAAAAATTTCCATTAGAAATATGGAAGAAAAGAAATCCAGGTACTTTTAGGATGAAACTTGTTAAACTTCTGGAGAAGTCAATGAATACTGATAGTAAGAGATGGGATTCTCTGAAAGGAAATGTTCTTTCTCTTTTCTTTATGTTTAGGGCAGTTTTTATTGGGAATTTTTGAGCTTATTTTATAGCACTTGTAACAGTGAAAAGAACAGAGTGTCCTGTGCTAGAAAGTTGTATTGGGATACAAAGTGACAAATTGCAGCCAAATAAGTTCTCAGAGTAGGCTGAGTGACTGCACACAGAACACAGGTGCTGACTTCTTTGTGAAGTAATTCAACAGCTTTGTAATTCCTGAATAGGTTGTGTGTTACATATCCCAGTTATTGCCTTAAAAGAATTTCAATGCCACGTGTGGGTTTTTAAATGTGTATTTTTGTGGTTTAAAATGTCAATTGGGATGTTGTCCTGCCTTTTTCCTTGCATGCCAGTAATTTTACCATGAAATACGTGACCATTTTATTTTCACTTTTTTAGCTAGTCGCAGAACAAGGAGGATTTGATGTGGTTTGCAAGGAGAGAAAATGGACCAAGATAGCCACGAGGATGGGCTTTGCTCCTGGCAAAGCCGTGGGCTCGCACATCCGCGCGCACTACGAGAGAATCCTCTACCCCTACAACCTGTTCCAGTCAGGAGCCAGTCTCTTGGTAAGCTCTGCTGGAAACAACTGCTCAGTCAATGCAGCAGCCAGGCTGGGAGGCTTCTTTTCATTTCTGGGAGGGTCCTTTTGGTTTCTGGGAGGGTTCTTTTGGTTTCTGTGAGGGTTCTTTTGATTTCTGGGATGTTTGTGAAGCCGCATTTCGTGCCGGGTGTCAGCAGTTCAGACAGCCATGGGAAAACTTTTCATCAGAAGTGAAGTTTTTAGCAGTACTCCTCCAGGTAACCCCTGACTCTTGCTTTGAACAGTGTCTGTTGGTAGTTTCTCTCTGCAGTTTACAGAAGTTTCGTGATAAGGGATGTTCCTGTAATGATTTGTGTAAGGCCAAGAATATTTATTGTCACTCCTCACTCAGAGGGGTCACAGATTGTGACATGGGTGTGGACCCTCACAGAGGACAGCAGGCAGCAATGGTCAAACATGGAAAGCTTCTTTATTTCTCTGACTCCATCACTTATATTCACTTTTTACAGAAGGCCAGGATTGGCCCAAGGAGGTCACAACCTCCTGACCCCATTGGTCACTGTGACCATCAGTCAAATTCTCTCTCAGAGAACAACTATGCAAAACACACAGATAATTTCTAAAAATACATAGAGTTTACATCAAGCAGTGTGAGAATCAGGCTGCAAAGACTCAAACACTTGAAAGCAAGAAAATCAGAGGCAAAAATCCATCTCTATGCCATGAGTGCTGTTGGCCTGTGTCTTGTTCCTGGAGTGACTGAGGGACTTTGCCAAGCCAGGGAGGTGTGGCACGTTCACTAAGGGGGACAAGGTGCAGAAGACTTCCTGGCTGCTCTGTTGATGTTAACAGCGTGACTTGGGATTTTTTCCGAGCTTAAATCTTCATCCTTCCTAGTCATCAATCTTTGATTTGGCCATTAAAAGCAAAATTCAGGTTTACTGAGAGTGGAGGAGGCCACATAATCTCTAATAAGGAATAGGTCTGTTCTTTTGGAGCAGCAGTCATTTATTTGGAAAACCAGAATTGGTTGCAGTTGCCAACATCCATTTTTATTTCTTTGAAATGCTCTTTCCGTGATGATCTTTCAAAGACAGGAGTGCTGACCTTTTTTAAGCAATAAATGCCCTAATCCTGTTACAAGCAATATCTCTGTGTACAGAAATCAACACAGGCCTTTGCACAAAGCTACCAAAATGAGTAAGGAATTTGATCTAAGTCCAGAGCAGTTAGAATTAAACTTTTTATTTAGGCAGTGACAATCACCTCTCAGTGAAGAACAGCTAAATTCTGGTGGCCCTTCAGAAGAAGGGGTCTTTTGCAAACAGGATAAGAACAGAATAGAGCTGAACATAAAAATCTTCATACACGCTGCTTATTAACTCAGCACAGGAGTTAATGTCTGTGTTCTTTCCACTAGCCAGGAAATTTTTTTACACAGCAAAGGGGAGGCAGAAACGAAGTAATCCAATTCTCTTTAGTGCTTGCAGAAGCCGGATCTGAGCAGTGACACCAAGGACAAGGAGTACAAGCCCCACGACATCCCGCAGCGACAGTCGGTGCCGCCGTCCGAGAGCTGCCCGCCCGCGCGCCGCGCCAAGCGCCTGAGCCCCGAGGTGAGCCTGCCCTCCCTCCCAGCTCATCCTCCTCTGGGGGTGTGTGAAACAGCTGCTGCTCTCTGCCGGGGGGGCCTCGACAGTTATAAATGCGTAAATCATAAATAAAAGGTGAGAGTTGTGTGATACTTTACCGAGCGTGTCATTGAGGTTTGGAGTTCTGGGCGGCTCTGCCCAAATTTCCTCCCAAATTTGCCCTAAACCAGAAAAATACAGTAGGATTATGCTTTCACTGTGGGGCTCTCAGATTAAAATACAGGTGAAAAAATTCTGGAAATGAATGAAGCAGCTTTGGTCTGTTGTTCCTCAGTCACTGAGCAACACTTATTCTTTAATTATACCAGGAGGTTTCTGTACGTCACTCATGAGTTGAAGCCGGCTGTTAGATCAGGGAAGGTTTTGGTTATAACATTTAGCATTGTTATAATTAATTTTTCACTTTTGAGGTCTGTCAATTTGTGTTAATTTACCCATGCAATATAAGGAAAAAATGTATAGCATTTTTATGGTATTTTGTACAATCTTATATGTTTATAAGAAACAATGTGTGTTTTTGTACAATCTTACATGTTTATTAGAAACAATATTTATTTGGATTACCATGAAATATATTGGTTATATCTCAGTGTCTTGTGGGAAGACACATTTTAGGAGATCATGTATCTCCTTTGTTACTGGAAAACAGGAATACTTTGGCTCCAGCCTTTCCAGCCTGATGATCCTGTCCCCAGAGTGTTCCTATTTCTTTTGTTTGAGCAGATGAAGAGTAGGGGAGGATATTCCCAGGAGAGGCTCTGATTAGTGGTGACATCATGAGTTAGGAAGGTCACAGTTTGTTTCAGACTCTTATTAACTCCCATTGTTCTGCTCTTGGTCTTTATTAGTGCTAATAGTACAGCTTAGCTGTTGCAAATTCTGCCTGTAATTATGCTTGGTTAATGAGGTACAATTAAGGGTTTCTGAAGCTTTTCAACTCAAATACCTGGTTACAAGTGGATTTATAATTCTGAGCTTATGAACTTCAGTAGTTTGGGCTGAAACTTTCCATTTGAAGTGTCTGCCTGTGGTTGAAGGATACTTGGTCTAATGGATCCCTTAAGAATTGTCAGCAGGACAAATCTACATTAAAATTCCAGCTGTTTCTCTGGCAGTGGTGTCAGATGGCACTGACAGAGGGAGCACATTTTTGTCATTTTGGGGGAAACCAACTGCTCATCCTTAGCCGAAATACAAGGCTGCCCTCTCAGCTCTTGCTCCAAGCACCACTGATGTTGTATATCTCATTTTTTTTGGAAAGAAAATCCATAATTAAGATCATAACTGGAACCTACAGCACTAAGGCTGAATTGAGCAAAGGGGACTGGCCAACTTAGCCAGGAGCTGTAGTGTTTTAAGACAGAAATTTCCCAAAGTTAAGATTTGTTAATACGAATTTTGCTGCTTCATGTCAGTGCAGTCAGAGAAGGTGATTAAATCCATTTTATTCAACATTGGAGCTCCAAGCAGTTGGAGTTTGCACTGACCTGGTTGCAAAAGAATAATGTTTGGTGTCAGTTTTTTTGCTCTAATGAGATACACAACGATTTGTCAGTGTCTTAAACTGTGAGTCTTAAATTCATTTTGATGTTTCCTGCATTTCAAAGGCTGACCAAAAACATTTAGAAGACGTGAACCACAGGGAAGTACTGGAAATTACTGTGGCCCATAGGATAAGTGTTAGTTTGCAATTTTACCTTGCCCTTTACTACCTGGTGAGTAAACAGGAGAAAATATTCATTAGAAAGGAAAAGGGCAATGACTGTCTAGGCTGGCTTTGAAATGCAAAGGCTTTAGGTGCTTGATGTAGAACATTTCAGTGAGAAAGACCACAACAATGCAGGGGAGGTGAAAGCGAGATGACTTGATGTGATAAAAGGCTCAGGCCAAACCAAGAGCTGCTCTTGTGGAGATCAGTATCAGCTGCAGCACAAAAGGCACAGCTCAGAGGAGCTGAAGATGCAGAAGTTGGGGGTCTGTCCCTGCACTTTGAGGTTCCACACGATGAACAACTTCTGTTGGTGCATCTCTTTAGAAATGGGACCTCTGCCTGCTCTGATGGAGGTATTTGGGCAAAGAAAACACAAAAAAATTATCAGGAAATAATATCAGCTCTGTAAAAATGAAAATTAAACAACCAGTGCCTACAAAAAGCACTAGACTGAACAACAGTTTCCACCCCTTGGAGTACCTGAGGCTGTGTCCATCCTGCCTTAGACCTGGGCCA
This sequence comes from Sterrhoptilus dennistouni, assembly GCA_013397095.1. Lineage (NCBI taxonomy): Eukaryota > Metazoa > Chordata > Aves > Passeriformes > Zosteropidae > Sterrhoptilus > Sterrhoptilus dennistouni. The sequence continues at coordinate 114,199 of VWZU01013846.1, forward strand.
TATATCCCATCTTCTGGGCTTCAAAGAGTGGCTGACAGTGACTGACTTGTTGCATGATCTCATTTCCTTAAAAAAAATGATGTTGGAGGGAGAAACCTCTTGTAACACTGAGGGGTTTGAGAATTGTTCTCCCACCATCCCAAAACTGCAGGGAAGAAACGTAAGAATTAAACAGCAGAGCCTTATTCTGCGTTGAAAGTTCCAAGATGCACCAACAAAAGTCCCTGGTTTGGAGACTGGAGCATGTTCTGCTCCTCAGGAGTACAAGAAAATCTGTGAAAACACCGAGTTCCTTGTTCTTTGCTTCCTAATGGGTCCCACTGAAAGCAAACCCAAATCCTGATATCATTATTGGCATGGACACTTTGGAGGATTTCCTTTCAAATCCTCCATGTTGTTCCTTGCATTATTTCTCTCTGGACTACTTGTAAATAATTGAAGACAAGTATTTCAGAACTCCAGGTGTCTGTTTAGATTCGGTGGTTTTTAAGTATCAAATGATTCTGAGTTTAATTGAAGTCCTGACAGTCTCTCAGTTTCTGGAATGAGGCAAGTTACAAGTTCAAACCCTCCTGGTACCTCAGTGAGGTGTTTGTGTCTCACACCAAAGAGTCATGAAATGGTTTACATTGGAAAGGACCTTATAAAATGTTTAGTTGGGACTGACAGAGTCAACTGGAGATTCCAAACTCATCTCTCTGTGCTTGGGCAAGATGAGCTGGCAGTGAGCATCTTCCCAAATACAAGTGGCAAAGCAGAGTTTTCCAGCTAAGGATGTTACTGAGGCGTTTTTCCTTGTTTTTTTCTTTTTCTTTTTTAAAGGCAACCAATGTTAAAAGTGAGACTGAGCCTCCAGAAGCCAGAACTCACAATCTGAGACGCAGAATGGGCTGTGCCCCTCCAAAGAGTGAAGGTGGTGAGTGAAAACACAGAGTGAATGCAGTTTCTGTTGCTTTCTTTGCACAAATGTGTTTTAACATTAGAGCTGAAATCAGCACTTGGAAGTATTGAAAGTATTTTATTAAAAAACCCAACTTTCAGTTAATTTTAAAATTGGAATTTTTTTGATCAAAAGTTCTTTTATGGCTCTGAAGTATTTTTGGGGGTTTTTTTCTTGTAAGTGATTGAGTTTTCTTGATGATATTTTTATTTGAAAAATACATACTATTTTGAACTTGGGTGTCTCTTCTGGAACAATCAGAAATGAGATTGGAGCCATGCTTTTGTTTTGTATTTTAAATAATATTAGTTGATGAGCTTTAAACAGAAGAAGCTCTTTTAAGAATGTATCAGAGATCAGAAACTTCCAGCAAAGAATTTAAACTTGAAATCAGGAAATTAAACTCATGAAAGCAAAAGACAGTATGATTTGACCATAATGATAAAGTTCCCATAATATGATTGAATTGTTGCTATCAGCAGTCCTGAGTCTGTTCCCTCCTTAAGAAATAATTATTTGAGACTGAGAAACAACATTTAATGCCATCAAACAGAAGAATAAGCTTGCTGATAAATAATTTAGCCAAATAAATACAGGAACCATTTACAACTGCTCAATAATTGAAATTACCTGAGCAATCTGTCAACCTCAATAATTTGTTTAGATATTTCAATAATTTGTTTAGATTGTGGTGGTTTGTAATTTGATTTATTTTCTTCAAGGAATCTCTAAGCACTAACCTCCCTCCCCCAAGAGTAGAAGGAAAAACAACATTTTTTAAACACCACATGGAAAGAAAACCTCAGCTTACAAACCTGCTCATAATTTAATTAAAATTCATTGAAATGGCATATAAAGTACTGAAAAACAGTGGGCTGTGATAGCCAGTGCTGGCTCATGGTGGTTTGCTGGGATTTTGGGATAACACTGGCTTTTAAATTCAAGTCTTGCCCTACTCTGACTAAAGTGTAGAGGGGATAGCAATTCACCAAACACCTTGGTATGATGCAGTCTAACAAACACTAAATAAAACAAATAATTACAAAGAATGCTAAGCATTAAAACACTTTGTAATGCTCTTTTTTTTTTCTCCCCAGACAAGGAAATGCGCAGCGTGGTGAAACTCCCTGAGAAGAAGGAGCTTTCTGGGGAGGCAGAAAAGGACAAATCCAAAGCCAGATCTAAAAAACCCACCAATGCAGTGAGTACCCCCTGCAGCTCCATGTTTTGCAGGCACTTCTGGATGTCCCTGAGGTGTGCAGTAAAACCTGCTGTCACTTTGTCACTTGGAGGACTCTTGTCTTTCCTCCTGGAGCCCCAGGATGAAGCACAGCAGAGCTTGTTCCTGCTGGAATATCAACACTAACCAAAGGTTCCTGCTTCACAAAGCTGGAGATGACAGCATGGTTAAGTTTCATTATCTACAACTAAAGTAATTTATTTTCTGTCTCTAAAATACAGTCTCAAAATAAGCATTTTTGAAAGCAGCATCCAGTGGAAGTGGTTCTTGTGTTGCCTGATCACTCCCCACTGCTCTGTAACCTCAGGGGAGCTCCCTGCAGGCTGTGACACTTCACAGAGCTGCCCCTAATTCCACAATTTCAGCACTAAATTGGAAGCTTTGCTCAAATTCATCTTAAAAAACCAACTGTGTTCCTGCTCCAGCTCTCCACACACCACCAACTATTCCCCAAAACCTGAAGGCAGTGGTAATTGTCTCTTTTGAGAAGATAATGCTGAAATTCTTTCTGCCTGTGCCATGAGTTGTGTCCCTCCTAAAACCAAACGTGTTCTCATTCAATCCACACCTGTAGCTGGTACCTGAGAATGAAGAGTGCAAACACCAGAAGCCTGACCCCTCACTCCCCTAGATAAGAAAAGAAAATTACAGAGGGAGGTATTTAAGCTTCTAAAAAGAATAGTCAGGGGGTCTCATTTCCATTGCAGAGACAGAGTAAGAATAGGCTTTGGGAAGTGTCACAGATGGGAGTAGCTTTCACCCTGAGTTACCTTCCGTGCTCCCATTCCTACTGTGGAATTTTGTATTTTGCAGGTGGATCTGTATGTGTGTCTCCTGTGTGGCAGTGGGAATGATGAGGACAGACTCCTGCTGTGTGATGGCTGTGATGACAGTTACCACACCTTCTGTTTAATTCCACCCCTCCACGATGTTCCCAAAGGGGACTGGAGGTGTCCCCAGTGTCTGGCCCAGGTAATCTGACAAATCACTGCACTTTGGCCAAAGGCTAATTCGTATTTTATGGTTTTTTTTTTTTAAACTGATCGCAGGAATAGAAAATACAATTTGTTTTTATTTAAGGTTGTGCAAACAAGATAAAGCTAAAACGAAGACTGATAATGCTTTAAATGGCAAAGCTGACACTTACTGTTTTGAGCCAAAATTGGTCTGCCTTTAAAGAACATTTTGGATTTTAACTGGCACCTTTTCTCTGTACTTAAAATTGGAGTCTCACTGGGGGCTTCAGTGTGGTGCTTTATAGATCTTATCCTGCTTAGCTCTACTAGAATGAGGAGAAATTAGGCATATTAATTCATTAATGTTTATACAAATTTATAAATAAATAATGTGATTTGGTGAGTCAAGCAGAGTTTCTTCCTCTGACTTTGCCCTTTGAGAGCATTCTCATTTCAGTGGTGTCCTTCTTCCTTCCTGCTCAGGAGCTGTTACAGGAGCCCATTTGTGTCAATGTGAGCACAGTGTTGTGTTGATATGTTGCAGAAACAATTCCCTTTTCACTTGCAGGAGTGTAACAAGCCTCAGGAAGCCTTTGGGTTTGAACAGGCAGCACGAGACTACACCCTGCGCACCTTTGGGGAGATGGCTGATGCCTTCAAGTCAGACTATTTTAACATGCCAGTGCACGTATGTTCCTGCTTTATCTTTGTGTTATGTAGAGTTCATTTGGTGTGGGTTACTCTGGGGAGGGAGGAAGGGAGGGATTCTGGTTCTGGATGAGATGAAATCTCAAATCAAAAGTTTTCATTTACATCAGCGAATCCCGGTTCTTGCTGGTGTTGTGGTTTCTTGTTCCACCAGCTGCTTGTGTTTTTATTTGGTTTTTTTTCCCCACTTTAGAAGAAGTGTCTGTAGGGAAGAGAACAGTGACTGTCAGCCATTCCTGAGAGAACAGGACAGCAGGGTCTCCTGGAGCCACATTGCTGCTGCAGTTGTTTTTCTCTTGTTGAAACAATTTTAAAGTGGGGAAAATCTTCAAGCTAATGGGGGTTCCTTCCTAAGACAGCTTTGATGCACATGCTTCTTATCTACCAATTCCTCAGTACATTCTCCCTTTTCACACCTAGATGGTCCCCACTGAGCTGGTTGAAAAAGAATTTTGGAGACTTGTCAGTACCATTGAGGAGGATGTGACAGTGGAATATGGAGCTGACATTGCTTCGAAGGAGTTTGGCAGTGGCTTCCCAGTTAGAGGTGGGAAGTTTAAAGTTAGACCAGAAGAAGAGGTAGGTCTTTGAGTTCACTGTGAGTATTTTTATTGCAGTTTTTCATTGAATAACTCTCCTTGGTTCAAAGCACAATAATGGAATTGGGTTGCAAAGTGTTTGTTTTGTTTGTCTGGCGGAGTGTTTGAAGAGGAGAACTACATTGGGATTTTAAATAAATAAAACTTGTTGTGATCAGCCATTCAAAGCTGTAGGTTTATTCTAGTAGTTAATAAATGACTTCCAAACCAAATAAAAAAGGTCTTATTTTAGCAAAGCAGGCCAGGTCAGGGTTGTGAAAGAGGCAAAGACAATGGAGGGTTTAGTCTTTGAGTCACTGATCTGATTCTTATGTTCCTCGGTGGGTAAAAGTGCTTTTCTTCTATTGCTCTTGAGCAATTTTATCTTCTTGTATTTTTTCACTTCCTGATGTATAAACCTGCAACTGTTCTGTTCAATTTTCAGGAATACCTTGATAGTGGCTGGAATTTAAACAACATGCCTGTGATGGAGCAGTCTGTGCTTGCTCACATCACTGCAGACATCTGTGGGATGAAATTGCCCTGGCTGTACGTGGGAATGTGCTTCTCCTCATTTTGTTGGCATATAGAAGACCACTGGAGCTATTCCATTAACTATCTGCATTGGTGAGTTTGAGGAATAAACCCAGTCTAGGAAACAATCCCCCTTTACTTCCCTATTCCCCTTAATTAGTGGAATAAAAGCAGATTGACAGAGCTCAGCCAGAGTTAACTGTTGCTGTCCTGTTGCAGCAGGGTCAAATCTGACAGTGTAATTCTTACATTGATTTACTTTTGGACAAGAGGTCATATTTTGGAAAGAGACATCCATTCCCAGTTTTAAAAAAAAAATCCATGAAAGGTGCAGCAGATACTCCATCAAATGTTTTATTATACTCAATGTAAGCTAAAAACCATGCAAGTTTTCTTTTTAAAATCATCCAACTTCAGCTAGCAACTCAGTTCCGGCACGTTTTGTCTGTTAGATGGATCATGCTGTCATAAATCCTCTCATCAAGCCAACACTTGTCAGCTGTAATCAGGACAGATCTTTGCCATCTCTTTGATATTCTAAATAGACTGAACTCCTTGAACTTCTCACCTTACAGCAGCTTTTCTAGAGTCTGGATTATGGTTGTCACTCTTCCTGAAACCTGTCAAGCTCTTTCTCTTTCCTAGTTCATGTGAGTATTCAAGCAGAATGGTAAAACCACATCTCAGCTGCTGTTCAGTGGGTCCTTTTTGGTTGGTTATTCAGTTGCTGCTCCTTGAAATAGCAGCTTCTGCAGTGCAGCCCAAAAGCCAGTGACTTAATTCACTTGCTTTCATGGTGCTTCCTGATACAAAAACAAATGTTTGACTGAGGGTGAGTGAAGGAGTGACAGGATTCCACAGTAAAAATGATCTTTCTTGTCATGTGTTACTGCTTTTTTTTTTTTTTTCCTCTTTATCTGAATCTTTAGTTAGACTGAAAACTGTGGGTGGGAGAGGACATTGCAGCACAGATTTCATTTCCTCTGGGAGAGTTTCCCTCACTGTTCTTAGGATGGCTTTCTGTTCTCCACACTGTGTCCCCATTGCATTATTGTCTGCAGGAGGCCAGAAAGGTGTGTCAGTGCAGAGGTGCACTTGTGCATACACAAGATACGTCCAGACACGTGTGAAAATTGCTTGATCTGCTTTTAATTTATTTATTGTCCAGCAGGAAAGTCCTTGATCTCCTTTCATTTGCAGATATTCTTCTTTATTTCCCTTCAATGCAGAAGTTTAAGTCTGCATTGGAGAGCAATGTGCAGTTGAGGTTAAAGCTGTTCTTGGCCAGAGCAGTCTGAACAACCTGCTTCTGCAGAGACAGTGCTCCAAACTCTGAATTGAGGACTCCAAAAAGCAGGACTGGTTCTTGGGAGGTCCCAGGGATGGTGTGTCCATGTGCAGCATTCCCATGTGCCTTGGAGGAGCCTGTGTCCAGCCTGGTGCAGTGTTGTGAGCAGTGATCCCAACTGACCCAGGCTGCAGCAGCAGAGCTTTCCCTGGCTTGAAGACAATAGTCCTCCTACAGAACTCTGAGTCCTGTGTTAGTTCTAGAAATGGTAAAAGGAGAAAAAAAAAAACAAAACCCCAAACCTTTGCTTCTAAAGATGCTTGGAAATAAATAAGATGTCAGTCCTGGACAGTGGAAGAATTGTCATCCTTGCTGCTAATATTTGTACAGGCAGGGACGTGGAGCAGTCAGGAACAGAGCAAAGAGACCTGTGCCCTGCACTGCTGCTCCCTCAGGCTGCTGGCACCTCAACACCTGCAGAAGAACTCTGTTACTTGTTCCCCCGAGGTCCAGAGACCCCCAGTTCCTGTATCCTGCTTCAAATTCAGCACAGCTCATACCTGTCACCCATTCCTCAGTGCTGGCATCTGTCAGGGAGCAGAACTCTTGCCTAGCCCAGTCCAGACATGGGATGGTTTTTATTTGCATGTGTGTGGCTGGTCTTCCTAGATTCCTGGAGTTGTCCCAGGATGGTGGCCAAGTCCAAGGCTGCAGAGTTATTTAATACTCTGTAACAACTCTTTTTGATGCCTTGTGTGTGACTCCCACTCCACATTCCATCCTGCTGGCTGTCATCTTCCCGTGACACAGGGGCTGTGTGGGTACAGGAGTGAGCTCCTAGGGATGAGAGATTCACTTCTGGATTCACACTTCACTCTTTTCTTTTGGAAACCTCCCAATTGCTTCATGATTTATGGAAGAAAAGAACACTGTTGGGTCAGTTTTAGTCGGCCAGCTCTTTAGAAGTCATGGAATAAGGTGATTTGTATGTTTTCCTGTCTAAATACCTTTATACCTTTTCTAAGTTTTTTTTTTCTAAGGTCCTGGAGGTATTTTTGTCTCAGTGCTGCAGTGAGCCAGTGTCAGTGTAAGCTTGAAGCAGTACCACATCTGCATCCCCTTAATTCTCTCAGCTGGCTTGCATTGGGTAAAGCTGGTGCTGAAAGTTCTTTGTTCCTACTCTGGATATGCTTTTTTTTTTTTTTTTTTTTTTTCCCTTGAAGTCTTGCATAATTTGGAAGTTTGATTTCTACTTCCTACTTGCTTTTATGGCAGTTATGGATAAGAGAGAAAGAACTGGCTTTGATTGTTGGGCCCAAGAGGGAGTTCATGGGAAAAGACAGGCACCTTGTGTTTTGAAGTTGTGCTGGAATCAGCAGAACTTCACTGAGAACTTCTTCTTCAGATTATTTCTCCCTCCCCCACAATATTTGAAGTACCTGCTCAGAAGTGTAGGCAGGTCTGGAGAAGAGAGGGACCTGTGTAAAACATGAAGCTTCAGGAAGGTACAGAACCTTTACATTCCTTCCTGCTGATATGCCCTTCCTTTGACAATGGTGTATTTTAAAGCAGAAGAGTAAAAAAATGTAACTTTAAAAGTTTGCTTATATTTAACTTTTTTTAATAATCTTGCAGGGGGGAGCCTAAAACGTGGTATGGAGCCCCAGGGTACGCAGCTGAGCAGCTGGAGGATGTAATGAAGAAACTTGCTCCAGAGCTATTTGAGTCCCAGCCAGATCTCTTGCACCAACTTGTCACCATAATGAACCCGAACACTTTGATGGCCCACGGGGTGCCTGTATGTGTCACACTCCTGTGCTACTCCCCCAACCCAACCCTCTCTGATTGGAACTCTACTTAAAGCTGATAATTGAAGCCACTTTTATTGCAGAGGTGGTGTGGTGGTTTCCATGTGTGTTGCATCTTCCTTATCCACTATAATGTGCTGGTGTGAGCAGATGGGCAATGGAATTGTTGCCTTTGGAATTGACTGGCAGACTCTTCTCTGGAGATCCATCTTGCATATTTCTATTTCTGTGTCTCAGTTTAGGCTTTACCTTTGGAACAACAGCAGGAGCTCTTGTATGTCTGTTCAATCAGACACTGTTTTTTTGGCATAGAATTTCTGTCAAGGCCCCAAACCCCATTCTTCCTTTATTTGTCATCCACATTCTCTTATTTTTCCTGGATAAGTCCTTAGGTATTTAAAAAACATTTTTTCATCAGATTTCATCTTATTCCATACTAGATTATTCATGGGAATTATGTCCCTTTACAACTTAATTGGCTTTCGATGAGCTGACCTTGGGACTTAAAGGAAAATCTGGAAAAAGTAGCAAAATTTGTGGTGTCTCCTATGGTAGTCTCCAAAATGGAAGGATGCAGGAAGCTGCCTCCTTTCATGATGACTGTATAGCCCCAACAGTCTTACATGAATAATAATATGAATGTTAAGGTTCCCAATTTTTCTTCCCCTTCAGCTGCACCTTGGAGAGAGCTGGATCTAACCCTGAGGTGTGAGGAGCACAAAGCCCAGACAGCCAACCTAGAACTGTTCAGAATGGGGTGTGGCTGAGTGGAGCCCTTGGCTTTCTGGAGTTTTACATGGCACTTTATCAGCCCCCAGTTATAATTCTTTGGCTTATGCTTTAAAACTCTGGGAAGTCCTCACTGCAAGTTGGAAATCCATGTTCTCCTTGCAGCCACCGGGTGTGTTTGGGTGTGAGCTGACCCTGGCCTGTCTGTCCCCCCAGGTGTACAGGACCAACCAGTGTGCTGGGGAGTTTGTGATCACCTTTCCCAGAGCTTACCACAGCGGCTTCAACCAGGGCTTCAACTTTGCTGAAGCTGTCAACTTCTGCACCGTGGACTGGGTATGTTCCAAACCAGTTTTTTCCCTAAGTGAACAGTTCCAAAGCCGGTGTTCCAGCTTTGATTTATTGCTGATGCACAAATCTAGGGCACAGATCAGAAGGAGCCTGTTACTGGCAGTGTGGTGTTTGCTGAAGCTGTTTATCATGCCCTGAACTTCCTCTGGTTCTGAAGATTTGCTCTGCAATTATGTATCAGGGCTGATGTAGCTTTTGCAGCAGGGGGAAACACAGTCCTGTGCATGCCTGGAGGATGAATGAGATGCACCAGTGCTGCTAGAGTTTGCTCATTTTCGTGTCCCCAAATTCCATCTCAAATCAAAGGCTGGAATGAAATTGCTCAGTTTATTGCACTGGGAATTCTCTAAGAGGTGCTTTCTGTAGCTGGAGACCAAATCCAACTTGGATATCTTTTCTGCTTTAGCTTCTGTGATTAAGTCAGTTGATAAGTGTTGCACATTAACTGTTAAAGACATTGATAGTCCTCTTGTGGGGAAAAAAAAATAGGAATTGCATCTCATTTGAGAGCATCCTCTTAGGTAGCAGAGGTGTTCTGGGTTTTTAGGGAAGAACATCTTAATGAGAAAAGAGTAGAAAGTTCTCAAGTTCAGGTGGAAGGTTTACAGAGCAGTTGTGTCATTCCCAGTCAGCTTCACTCAGCTCACTGAACCAGCAGAGATGGGCACACATTACAGTTATGAATTTAGAGTTATTGAATAAGATCTTTGTCCTTTTAAAAATAAACACAAATGGAGGACAGTTCCTCCTAAGTTAAAAGTAATTTTACCTTCACAGCAAATGACTCAGACACGCAGTGCTGTCTGATCTCACAAAGACTCTTTGAAGCTTCTGGTACTTCAAATTCTCTTGTGATTTTTTTTCTTCCCAAAAGGTCTTGGGCTATTGGTAAGTGTAGCCCAACTAAAACATTGCTAGATGTAAAAAACATTACATAGAAGAGGGAGATAACTAATATTGCAAAACAGCTTTCTGCACTTGACTGTGCTCGTGTGTCAGGTGGTTTGGTTTGGTTTTTCCTCCTGTCCTTCCATGAGTTTCACACTGAATCCAACACATAACCTTGTTGTACTCTGAGCATCCATATCTGCCTGGCCTTAAAATAGAGCTGAGTGACCTGCCCAGCTCAGGATGAGCTGTGTGCTCTGCTGTAGCCCAGCTGGGGACATCAGTGCTCCCTGAGCCATCACAGCTCATGTCAGCAGGGAGAAGGCCCAGGGTACCCTGCACCTGCCTGGGATGGGGCAACCCTCGGGTGGTGAAACAGGCCAGGCTTATGTACTTGTCCTTTTGATGCTTCCTTGACCTCAAGGCATTTTTATCTCGGATCTTCCTGAGCCCACCATGGTTTAGTGATTTAGTAGTCCTTAATTACAACCTCTACAAGAGAGAGCACAGCTCATACCCATAGAGTCCACTGGGAAAGAGCCATAAACCCTCCCACCGTGCACAGCTCGGGAATCCTGATTTCTCTAGTTTCACACTCTGAAGTATGAATATTTGGAAGGATTGCTTCCAGTTGCTGGAAGGATTTGTCTTGGGGCAGTTTTTGGTTAGTAGCACACAGAGTGAGCACCTTGATGCCATTCCCCTGATGCTGTGTGTGCCCCACAGCTGCCCCTGGGCCGGCAGTGCGTGGAGCATTACCGGCTGCTCAACCGCTACTGCGTCTTCTCCCACGACGAGATGATCTGTAAGATGGCTTCCAAAGCAGATGTCCTGGATGTCGTGGTGGCATCTACAGTCCAGAAAGACATGGCTATTATGATTGAAGAGGAGAAGAGGTTGCGTGAGAAGGTTGATAAATTGGTGAGTTGTGGGAAATAATGGTTTGGGTGGGAAGGGATTTTAAAGTTCGTCTCGTTTCATCCTCTGCCGTGGGCAGGGACACTTTTCACTAGACCAGGTTGTTCTCAGCCCTATCCAACCTGGTGTTGAACACTTGGAGGGATGGAATTCATTATAATGAATGAAGTAACACTTGAAATAGTGGTGTGAGAACATGCTGGTTCTTATACTGCGGTGTCAGAGGCTTGGAGGTACCTGGTCCCTTCCTAAGTTATGGATTTCAGAGGAACCACCTGGGTAAAGAATCATTGATCATGCACCTTATTTTAGTACCTGCCCTTTAATGTTTTTCAGAATGTCACTTTCAAGGTAATATTTGTACTTTGAGTCATTTGGTCAGAAAAGCTGATTTTTTTCATTAACCAAGATTTCCGTCTCCCTGGATTGAATATCTTATATCTAAACTCCATTATTCTTTTGATAAATTTACCATCTGATATTTTAGCTTTGAATAGCCTCTTCTTTGTAACAGTCACTTCTTCATTGGGCTTTGATGTGTCCCTCTTGCAGGGAGTGACTGACTCAGAGAGGGTGACGTTTGAGCTGTTCCCCGATGATGAGCGACAATGCCTGAAGTGTAAAACCACCTGCTTCATGTCAGCAGTTTATTGTCCCTGCAAACCTGGCCTGTTGGTGTGCTTGTACCACGTTGAGGACCTTTGCTCCTGTCCCACCTACAAATACAAACTGGGGTAAGCTTGAAGCTAACACCATCATCTGGAAATAGTGTTGTCTGTGTAGACACTGTGGTTTGGTAATCTCTGCTGCCAGTGGGGCTGGTCTCTGTTTCTGTTTCAGTCCTTTGCAAATCCAGTGCCCCCCACAACAATGGGATTGTTTTGTGCTCACACACAAAGCTTCTTCAGCATTCAGCTCTTCTTGCTCTATAATAGGAAAAATTGCTGGCTAAGTTAGTTTGCATTTTTATTTATAGCAACCAGGTCATTGTCCCTTAGATCCTGCCCTCGCCAAGGAGTATTGTTTTGCTTTTTGGAGCTTTCCTTCCTGTTGTTAACTTTCCTGTGCTGTTCAGTACATCCTTTGTCCTACATGAATGTAACTTGCTCTAAGACAGTGTCACAATTCCTGAACTGTCCCATAGAAATTGCTTTTTGAAGCAATTACAACCTGGAAATTATCTCAAAAGGAACATGGTGTGGTCGTAAGATCTTAATTGTGTGCACAGAAGCACATTATGGACAAACACATCTTAGAATTACCAAACAGTTTGATCTGGAAGGGATCTTAAAGCTCATCTCATTCCATCTATACCACGGGCAGGGGACACCTTCCAGCAGTCCAGGTTGCTCCAAGCCCCATCCAACCTGGCTCCTCATGTTGATGTGCCCCTCCAGTGTTGCTGGAGGTTTGAGCCGTGTGCTGCCCGCAGGTTCCGCTACACCCTGGAGGAGCTGTACCCGATGGTGAATGCGCTCAAGATGCGCGCCGAGTCCTACAACGAGTGGGCTTCCAACGTCAACGAGGCCCTGGAGGCAAAGATCAGCAACAAAAAAAGTGAGGATCTTACCTACTGCCTGTAGAACATCGTTTAAAAGGACTGGTTTTTTTAGTTTTTAGTTTCTGAACTGTAGTAACTTTTTTCTTATGTGGCAATCAGAAGAAATCGTTTGTCACTTCGTGTTTTTAAGTAAATATTTTAGCTGTTACAGTCCCAGGAATGATGTTAAGCTACCTCTGTGTGACAAGGCTGTAAATCAGTTTGACGCAAAATGTAACTGAAGTAGAAATAGAAATACGTTTAATGTGTTGTGTTTCTAAGCCTTACCGTGGAAAATTCATCTCAAAGGGGGACTTCTTAATTTAATGTCTTTCCCAACAGGTCTCATCAGTTTTAAGGCTTTGATAGAAGAATCAGAACTGAAAAAGTTCCCAGACAATGACCTGCTGCGACACCTCCGGCTGGTGACACAGGACGCAGACAAATGTGCCTCAGTGGCCCAGCAGCTGCTGAATGGCAAGAGACAGACCAGGTAAGTGCCACTCCATGCCTGCAGCAAAACTGGGGCACCACGGATGGATACAAGTGCTCTGCAAGACCTAAAAATTAAAAGAAGCTTTGTCTCCTCAGTAGAGCCATCTTTGAGAGGGAGATTCAGCTTTACTGCGTGTTACTTGATTATTTTTTTCTTATAAGGTCGAAATAGGGAATGCTCACAACTTTTGAAGGAAGATATAAAGAAGAAAATTATCTGCTTAAAATCTCGATACGTGCTACATCACATGAAGATGGGTATGCCTGAAGCTCACATCTGCAAGATGCTTAACAACCTCCATCCCCCCCAGTGTCAGGTGTTGGTTAGGAAGGATTATGGATTCTGCCTAAAATTTTGTTTGTGCTTTTGGCAAACGTTCAGTTGTGGACTGAGATTTAGGTCTGATCCCGAGTTTGGAAGAGTAATGCAGCAGACTTGTCTCCTGTAGGAAGGTCATCCCTGTCAGTCACAGCAGTCAGTGACACTGGGGGATCTCCTCCAGTGCAGTAAACACAGCAGCTCATGGGGGGAAGACCAGGACAGAAGGTAATAAATGATAGTAAATCCTGTGATTCCTCCTCACCAGCTCGTCTGCAGTACCTGAAGAGATGCAAATGGGCTGTACATCCCTTTTTCCTCTGCTTCTCTCCCTGCTGGGGGATTAAACCCCCACAGATACTGCTTGGAGATGTTCTGTGAACATCTGAGTGGGACCAGAGCACAGTGTGGCCCTTGTTCTCCTGGCACTAGAAGGCAACAGTGTTCCTGCCCTGCTGCCATGTTTTTCCTCTCTATCCCTTCCTTCTCTAGGTCTCCTGAAACCTGTTCTGTTCCTCAGAGTCTCTCAGGATTCTTGTGATTAATAACTGTGGATGGATGTGGGTTTGGCTTCTGTCAATGGTTTTTCTTAGGCTCATGTGATTTCTGATTTTCCAAAACATCTTGTGACAGCTTTGTCATTTAGATATGTGTATGTATATAAATATTTATGTATTAAAAACTTGTGCATTTTCTTGGAACACACTGTGGAGCTTACTCAAAAACCAGTAGAACAAAGCAGCCTGTAAAGAAACCTGTGTTGTACCTGAGGCTTTGAATTCATTTTATTGTTCAGATGACTGGCGTTTGGAACTCCCAATGTGATCCTGTGTATCTGTTAAAAATATCTATTTTTAACACAGAATGGTAAATTCAAATTTATTTTATAGTGTTCACATTCCAGCCATGCTGGCATATCCTGCTGGGCTGTTCTCCTCTTTTGTGTAAAAACACACTGTGGATTCAATTGGAGCCAGCATTGTAAGGGATCTCTTTCCTTTTCTGTTCAGGGTTCTCAGACCTCATTAATACTGGCTTGAGTTTAGAGAGGCTTTTAATTTTGTACAATTTGTTAGCAGTTATAAGCCACTCATTTGATACAAAGCTTTCAGATAAAAATAAAAACGCTGATTTCAGTGTAGAGAGGATTTTTCAGAAGTGCCTACGGAACCTGTCAATATAAAACCCATTCAGAATTGGGATTTGTTCTCTCTTGGTGTTGGCATGGGCAGAGCTGACTACAATAGCTACTGCAACATAACTGAATAGTTTATCCACAGTTGCTTTGTGTTCTGGAAAAAAAAAAAAGCTTAATTTTATTCCATAATAACCTGTGCCCTTCCAAGGCTGAGCAGTTGTTCCAGAATCCCATTTATTATGAGTGTTTCAACGATAGCTTGTTCTGCAGTGGCAGACTGAGCTTTCCCATGTGTGTTAGCCCTGGGCTGCTTGTGAATGTTCTGCTGTTCCTGAAGAAGGCCTGGATGACATGAAAACATAAGGGAATCAAAAAATCATAGAATGGTTTGTGTGGGAATGGACCTTAAAGCTCATCTTGTTCCACTCCCTGCAGGGACACCTTCCACTAGCCCAGGTTTCTCCAAGCCTTGTCCAACCTGGCCTTGAAGTTGAGTGTTTTGATGTTTATTTTCTCTCAGTGATAACCAAGAAATCTGCCCGGTGTCGTTGCAGGTACCGCTCCGGGGGAGGGAAGTGCCAGAACCAGCTGACGGTGAACGAGCTGCGGCTCTTTGTGAGGCAGCTCTATGCCCTGCCCTGTGTCCTCAGCCAGACTCCCCTGCTGAAGGTAACCTGGGGAAGGGAGCAGGAGCATCTACAGAGTGATGGATTTGCACTCATTCATCTCACTGTTTGCTCCCAGAGTTAATACCTGGGCGCTGTTAGGCTGGGGTGACTGGTGTGCATGGGATGCTGAAGAAAGGAGCTCTGACTGGCTGCTGTTTGTGGTCAGCAGAGTTTTATACTGCACAGGCAAATCAAACCATTCCTGTTGTATGGAGGATTGTAGGAGAAAGGAGCAGGGTGACCCAGGAAAATGCAGGTTAAAAGTTTGTGGTTGGTTAACTGGTCTGTTCTTATGGGTGAAGCCAGGTCAATCTGAGAACATTCAAACTCTCCAGAGCTCTCTCGTTCTTACCATTTTCCTTCTTAAAGTACCACTTTCCTTAAACTAATCCAGAATCAGCTTTCTCAGTCTTGTAATTCGATGACTCTTGGCTCTCAACTCACATTCCAGGAAACCCCACAGATAACTCCAGCCAAACCCAGCCCAGGCTGGCCAAATCCTCTCTCTAGCAGAGAACCTGCTGCTGGCAGGAGTCAGATCACTGTGAATCCCACTGCCACCAGCTGTGCTGGTTCTGTGCTCTCCAGATGATGAGAGCTCAGGCAAACTGAAAGTAATTCAAAATCTTGTTTCACAATTTGCCAAAATGTTCCATATCACACTGAGGGGCAATTAAAAAAAAATACGTGTAGCTGCAATTTCTGTCTTAAAGGAGACAGGCTTTGCATGTTTGTGACACTTGAAACCAAGAGATGCCATGTCCAGCTCTTGATCTGTCCCTCAAGTATCCACCCAACACCAGATGGTGCCATGTAAATGAATGGGAATAAACCAGTTCAACTCAGCTATGACTGCTGTTTTTGGAAGCTTTATCTGTCCTGCAGTGCATGGATCAGATTTGATGCAGTCCTATTTACAGTTATTTGTTTATAGCACTGAAGCTGTGAAGTTTTCTTGCTGGTTGAAAAGCAGAATTTTGGAAAGGCCAGACATGCAAACAGTTCCTCTCCATCTGGCATTCCTGCACAGGGAAATAACAAACACATATGGTCAGAGTGTTGCTTTGTATCATCCTCAACAAGCCTCAATTATATGTCATTGTGCAATTTGGGCTGTTCATATAAATGACCAACATTAGTGGAGATGGGTTCACAGTTCAGTCTATCTCTAAAAAATGTTCTATTCCATGCTGGGGGAGGTTGCCCACCCTGGGAAACAGCCTCACTGGAAAAATGCCAAAGTGTCAGCTGTGAGGGAAGGACTTCCTGCAGGAACAGCATTTCAGGCAGTACTGGGAGTACTGGGCAGGTTGCTCCATACAGAATAATCCCAGCCTTCACTGTGGGATTGCTCTGGATGACTGTCCTTTATCCTGGGGAAAGTGCAAACAGCCCCAGAAATACCTTTTGGGGTAATGAGCTGCTGAGTGTATGGAGAGAGAGAAGGTGTTGTCCTGCATTGGAGAGTAAAATGCCTGTGGCTCACTGGGACTATGGGGTGCAGCTCAAAAGCCTTAGCAGTGCAGCAGAAATGAATCCCAGAACCTCTGGGCCCTTCCCAGTGTTTTACAAAGCCTTCATAACCCTCACCTTGCTGTTTCTCAGCAGCCTGAACCATTCCAAAACAAAGCCAGACCAGCAGCACCCATAGCACACTCAATTTCCCTTTACATCCTTTCTGTTCTTCCAAGACCTCTTTCTGACACCTCTGGGACTGGGAATGCCTTGTTCTGGGATACCCAAGCTTGGGCCATGGTACATATGAGGAGGTGCTGGCAACACTGTTTATTGAAGACACTATAGTTGTGTTCCAGCTCTCAGGATAATTTGCTGTGTGCACTGTGGGGGTTTGCCAGGAGCCTGTGCTCCCATTGTCAACCCTGTACTTCCATGGCTACCTTCAAGTGACTTGGCAGGGGACTTTCTGTCCGATTTATTGTTGCCTTTGTGTATTTCAGGATCTCCTGGACCGCGTGGAAGCTTTCCAACAGCAGAGCCAAAAGCTCCTTTCCGAAGAGACGCCCAGCGCCGCGGAGCTGCAGGAGCTGCTGGACGTCAGCTTCGACTTCGACGTGGACCTGCCGCAGCTGCCGGAGCTGCGGACGCGGCTGGAGCAGGCGCGGTGGCTGGAGGACGTGCAGCTGGCCTGCTCAGAGCACAGCTCCCTCACCCTGGACGACATGAGGCGCCTCATCGACTCGGGCGTGGGGCTGGCGCCGTACCCGGCCGTGGAGAAGGCGATGGCGAAGCTGCAGGAGCTCCTTACTGTGTCTGAGCACTGGGATGACAAAGCCAGGAACCTGATAAAGGCCAGGTATAGCTGAAGCTCAGTGTTGGCGTTTTGTGGCTCATGGATTGTTTCAGATGGTGTAGGAGCATCTGTGGACAGCAGGGAGAAGGAACTCTGCAGAGCTGAGATGTTCTAGAAACACCTGGGTTTATTGCAAGGGTGGTGGGTAAAAAGGGCTTTGCCTTCAGCCACCAGCCTGGGCTGGAGGGAACCCCAAAGAGAGAGGGAGAGAGAGGGTGTGAGGTAAGGGAGGTAATAAGAGGTAAGAAGAGAGGTAAGAAGAGTGCAGGGGTCAGAGTGGTAAGAGAGAGAGAGTGAGGACCACGTTACAATCAATTCTATCTCCTTTTGTGTTGAATATTCTAATTTACAGTGACCAACCGGTTCGAGATACAAAACCAACAAACTTTGCCTGCAGCCCATGAGAACTGCTATATCACCATATCATCCTGTATTCTAAACTCTAAAGAGACTTTTCTTATTCACCTTTTCCCTGATGCCTTGGCAGGGTGGAGAGGGGCTGCACCCTTGGGTCCTTTTGTTTTCTGTCCTTCCACCCATCTCCAGCTCATCCCCGTCTTCCTGCCTGCCATGATCACATCTCAAAGCTGCCCTTCATTTCTATTTCACTCACAGCTTTTACATCTCCAGTATTTCTTACCAGACAATCATATCCACAAGCCCTTCCTGTCCCATCTTTCCCAACAAGATGGAAGTGCTCTGACTGCTGGAGGGGCTCCCCTTTGTTCATCCAGTTCCCAGCATGAAGGCAAAGTTTGTGCCAGCCAGAAGGGACAGGGCTGGAGGAGGGGGATGAGGGATGGAGCAGTTCAGGTGTCACGATTGCCTTGCAGAAAAGCCAATTTCAGGGTTTTAACCTTCTAATGCAGAATCTCTCGGTTGGTGCTGGTCATCAAAAAGTTAATAAAAGGTAAATCTTCCTTAAGTCCAAACGTGAGAATATTTCTAGTAGGAGTCTAGAGTAAGCCAAGAGACATTTCTAAACTCCCCTGCTCCTCACGCCCCAGCTCTGCTGGATGCAGCCAGCACTGAACGTTAACATTATCAGTTGTTGTGGCCCTCTGATGTTTGGAAGACCCCCCCTGTAAGCAGCACCTCACAGCTGGGCTGTGGTGTTCCCCCAGGCCCCGGCAGTCCCTGAGCAGCCTGGCAGCAGCAGTGAAGGAACTGGAGGAGATCCCAGCCTACCTCCCCAATGGAGCAGCCCTGAAGGATGCTGTGCAGAAGGCCAAGGACTGGCTGCAGGAGGTGGAGGCTCTGCAGGTACGTGAGGGGAGGGACAGTGAGCCCTCTGTTGTCCCCAGAGCCACCCCACACCCTGTATGTGCTCTGGGGCTCTGGTGTGGCTCTGACCAGTCTGGGACATTGGTTACCTCAGCCATGGAGCAGCTGCACTCACTACCCTGATTCTTGCTTCTGTTTCTGATCTATATTCCTTCACCTTTGCAACTAACTACTATAAAACAGCTATTACCAAAAATCTAAAGTTAAAAGGTTACTGCATTATGGAACTCCTTCACCTTAAGGTCACTTTTGCACAGTTGCTCAGTAAAAACTGAGCTGTCTGAGCATTAAATTCATTTTTACAAGCTCTGCCCTGAATGTCTTGAGTGCCTGCTGTGACTTGGGCAGTGCTGCATCCAGCATCTCCTCATTTCCCCCCCGGCAGGTCGGGGGCCGTGTGCCTGTGCTGGACACGCTGGCAGAGCTCGTCACCAGAGGTCGCTCCATCCCAGTGCACCTGGATTACCTGCCCAGGCTGGAGGCCCTGGTGGCCGAAGTGCAGGCCTGGAAGGAGTGTGCAGCAAACACCTTCCTGTGTGAGAATTCTCCATATTCCCTTCTGGAGGTGAGAGGTGTGGGCTGGGGATCAGGGACTCAGTGTGTGCCCAGCAAGGAGCAGGAAATATTAACTATAATTGCAGGATTACATGAACTATTTTACTAACAACTTTTGTTAGTGACCTATACTTCTAATAATAGTTTTAAACTTCTAAAATGCTTAAGATGTAGCTATGTTTTCTTTATTCTTACTCAGTGGCTAACAAGAGCAGGCAGTGCCGGTGTCTAACATTTTCCATAGGAATATGGGAATACTGGTAAATCTGTGGCACTGGATTAACTCCAGTGCATCAGGCCTGGAGCTGCAGGTGAGCAGGTTCCTACCTGCTCCATCCTCCTCAGGATCAGGTGTGCTGGGGCTGTGTTTGCTGTGTTTGCTGCCCCTCTAGAGCTGTGGCAGTCCTTGAACAATGTACACTCTGCCCAGCACTAAGACCCCCTCCTGTCGGGGGCAGACAGGAATGTAGGGCAGCCCCTGGAATCTCTGCCCTTTCCCAGGGTTTGCAGTTTCAGTCCCATGGAGGATGTCTCTTCCTCTCTCTGTATCTCCCTCCCAGCAACTCTGGGAGAAACACAAGGGTTGTTTACAAAACTGAAGTTCCAGCTCTCCCTACCTTACAGATAACCTTACCCTAATCCCTCAGAACTTTGATGGAATAACTGCAGGAAGCCCAGTTCTCACCCTGACTGCAGCAGCCTCCAGGCAGGAAGGTGCCTTAGGACCAGTGCAGGTGTGACACTGCTGTTCTGCCCCTCAGGTGCTGTGCCCCTGGTGTGACATCGGGATGCTCAGTCTGAAGAGGAAGCAGAAGAAGCTGAAGGAGCCAGTGCCAAGTGGCAAGAAGAAGAGCAGTAAGCTGGAGACACTCAGTGACCTGGAGCGGGCGCTCTCCGAAAGCAAGGACACGGCGTCCGCGGTATGTGGCCAGAGCTTTCCTGGCTGGACCTTCTGAGTTCCTTCAATCCTTGTTTCTGTTTGCCTCCTGTGCAGGAGTGTGGCTTCCACTCTGTTCTTGCTGTGCTGCTCTGCAGGATCTCTGGGACTGCACTTTTTCTGTGTTTGTTTCAGACTTCCCAAAATTGCTTTAAACAACCTGTGTTGCTTTGTGCATTAAGCAGCCTCACAGTTTGCTGTAGCCTCACAGTTTGCTGTAGCTGAACAAAGCACAGGAAAACAAAAAAATGGAGACCTATTTTTCCCTACCATACCTTATTAGAAATGGGATAGGGTTTGCCCAAGTCTGTTCCTTTCAAAGAATACAATAATGCAGCGCTGTTTATAATTAAAACAAACACACTAAATAATTAAAGAAAGCTTCATGCTCCAGTTATGGAGTCACTGAAACACTGCTCTGGGTGGAGCAGACTCAGTTGCTGGTGGGGAAGGGCTTCATTCCAGCAGATCTAGTGCAGAGCCTCTGCCTGGGCTGGGTAATGGTGTCCTGTGGCTAATGAGATGCAGTAGGGCTCATTGAGTGGGGCTTGAGTGTAATTTGATGTGCGACATTGAAGTTTTAACCTATAGCAACTACTTGAAAACTTGTACTTCTAGTGCTTTGGTGTTGGCTTCTCTTGTCTGAACCCCAGAGCTGGAGCAGTGTCCCTGTTGTGGCACTGTGGGGACAGGCTGGGCCCTGGTGACACTGTGACTCCAGCACTCCTGACTAAGGAGAGCCAGGGCACTCCCAGAGGCTGCACCCAGGAAAGGGAAGTCATTCAGTGTGTGTTTGCTTCTGACACACGAGGGGAGCCAGAACCTTCCCACACTCCCAACTGCCTGCCATGATCACATCTCAAAGCTGCCCTTCATTTCTATTTCACTCACAGCTTTTACATCTCCAGTATTTCTTACCAGGCAATCATATCCACAAGCCCTTCCTGTCCCACCTTTCCCAACAGAAGGGAATTGAAGTTACACCGCTGCTGCCCCTCCAATCCCCACTGCACATCCCCATCCTTGCTTTGTTCTGACATTTAGACTGGTGTGTCTGCAGGGTGATGGAGCAGAAGACCCCCTGTTTTTAAGAATCAGTGTCCTTTGACTCTCTTCCAGATGGCCACGCTGGGAGAAGCCCGGCTGAGGGAGATGGAGGCTCTCCGTGCCCTGCGAGCCGCCAACGAGGTGAAGGCTCTTTCCGGCGAGGAGGACGCCGAGCTCAAGGTGTGTCTGTGCCAGAAGGAACCGGCTGCTCCCATGATCCAGTGTGAGCTCTGCAGGGGATTCTTCCACACCGGCTGCGTCCCAGCGCCCGGAGCCTCCCCGGGGCCACGCGTGTGGCTGTGCCCGCAGTGCCACCGCTCGCAGAAGCCGCCCCTGGAGAAGATCCTGCCCCTGCTGGCGTCCCTGCAGCGCATCCGCGTGCGGCTGCCCGAGGGCGACGCCCTGCGCTACATGATCGAGAGAACTGTCAGCTGGCAGCACAGGGCGCAGCAAATGTTGTATTCAGGGAACCTAAAACGCATCCACGACAAAATCGGCTCAGGATTACCCTACGGCAGGTGGCAAGGCTTGACGGGCCAGCTGCCAGAGACAAACAAGGTGAGGCTGGGCTGGGCTTCCTGCACGGGGAGTGGCGCTGATCTGGGTTTGGGTCTGCTGTTGTAGCTCCCTACGCATCCCAGCGAGGCAGCAGAGGGTTTGTTCCTGCTTTACAGCTCTCAGGAGCTGGGACCTGCTGTGCTCCTCAGCCACAATGTGTGTGTGTGCCCCAGCAGCAGCTTCGTGTTCCTTTCTGCTGGAGTCCAGGAATAATTCCTGCCAAGGAGCCTGTTTTCCCCTCTCCCAGTTCCCTGTGTTCTGTGACACCAGTAATGACAGAGCTGCTGAGTTACTGTTTCTGGAGGCCTCACTAGTCAGTTGGTCTTTATATTCTGCTCCTACAAGTATTCAAACAAAGTTTTTAGTGTTGAGAAGCACTCAACATTTAGTGTTGAGAATTACTCAGGCACAAGCTGTCCTGTGCATTACCAGCTTGGCTCTCAGACAAGGTTGTTTTCAACAAAGTGTCTTCATCCTTTGCTGCCTCTCCTCACTTCCACTAGACCTCCCAAGCTGAAAATTCTGCTCGTATTGCTGGGTTTAGCCACAGCAGCTGTTTCAGGTGGGGCAGTGAGGGAGTTTTGTCTTTCTTCAGAAGATCTTTCAGCAAAAAGGACATGTAAAGAAGGAAAGGAGGTAAAGAATTTTCCTGAGATAACAAATGCAGAAAAGTATCAGAAATCAAAGCTCTGTGCTGTAGAAAGAGCATGAAACACCCCAAAATGGAATGTACACCTTACTTTTGTTAGTCCAGTCCAGTTACAGTTAGGCTGAGTTTCTGTTTTCATGTTCACTTATGTTAAAACATAAACCATGCCACACATGCCTGACAGGGTGTTGCAGCTCCTTCTCATTCACCCAGCTGTGCCAATGGCTCGTGGACCAAAATTTTCAACCAGGCAAGCCAAGATATAGAAATTAAAATATCTTTAGGTATTTAAGAGAATTTTTCTGGTCATTTAGGTCTAGAAGTATCATTTTGCTAGGTCAGCTAGTGTAGCTGAAAAGAACTGGCCAAGATTTTGGAAACAGAAGTTGATGTTTCAGCCAGAAATTGAAACAGTGAGTTAACTTGCAGGATGGTGTTAGCTCAGCGTGGAACTGTGAGGTTCCTCCCACCCAGAGCAGTGTAACCATTTTTGAGGGGTCTGGACCTTAAGTCAGTAAACCTTCCAAATCAGGGTGTTTCTGGCTGAGCTAATCTGAGTCCCTGTGACTACATTTCCCAAATCAGAGGTCCCTGGGAAGCTCAGTGGAAGAGCACCTCCCTTTTGGACCAGGGCAGTGAGATACAAGATTTCAGTAGCTGTAAGAAAAAACAAGTGTTGATCCTATCACAGTTATTCAAATGCATTTCAAACTCCACATTTAGTGAAACCATCTGCATTTTGTTTTCTAGGTGTCCCAGACAATTGGAGCAATGTCATTCTCCATGCCTCATGACTGGGATAACAGAACCGTGTATTTGCATTCTCCATTCTCTACAGGACAGCACTGCATCCCACTTCATGGTTTGTAATCTTCACTTTACTTTGGGGGTTTTCCCCCTGCCCCTTCCTTTTTTTCTCCTGTGTTTGGTGGGGCAGGGAGGGTGTCCTGGTCACTGGTGCTTGTTTTCTCCATCTCCTCAGCAGCTTTGGAGCTCAGGGCCCAGCTTTGGCAGAATTGCTCATGGATAGACATTTCCCATGTGTAACGAAAAGATGTGGCACGTTGGGATGAGGAATCAGGAGAGCTGGTTCCCCTTCCCACAAGAACAGCTCCCCCAGGCTGCAGAAGGGAGAAGGAAAGGGGAGAGGCCACTGGAGGTGTAAGGAGGTGGATGGGAGGAGCAGGATGTGGTGCTGGAAGCCATGGGACACCTAATGCAGGGGACACAACTCCATGTGAGCTTTGCTGCAGCACAAGTGCCCCAGCCCCTGTGGGTCTGCTCTGCTGGGGTCGCTCAGCACAGGCTCTGCACCATCCTCACCTCAGACTCGGTGGGTTGGACTAACAGACAAGCTGTGAATTGCATCTTTTTATGACTGTGACAGAAATTATTTATCATTTCTTCACTCCTCATGCATAATGCTCCAGGGACACAAGTCTAGACTTACCTTCATGTCTGTGCAGCTCAGTTCACACCAGTGTTGGAAAAGCCATTTCAGTGGAATGTTACCTTTCGCATCAAACAAAGCAGTTCTTTGTGTCACCAGGTTTATTTTTCATATTTGAGTTGTAGTGTATTAATAAGGTGTTATTTATACAAAGATTCTGGCCTCCCCAGCCAGGACTGTTTCAGAGCCCTGCATGAGCAGTGGGTAGTGACTGTAGAGCAGGGCCCTGCTGTTAAAAATGAGCAGTCAAGAGGGAGCAGATAAGAACTAACTCATGCAGTTGCAGATTAAAAGTCTTTCACCATTTCTTGTTGTGCTACCAGAATTTTTTTCATTATGTGTGCAGTTCTTGTCACTGAAGAGTTCCTGCTATGTCTCCTTGTCTTTCACACTAGTCATTAGCACTGAGCTGGATGAGCTGATGATGGAAGCCCAGCTGCTGCAGGTTTCTTTGCCTGAGATCCAGGAGCTGTACCAGGCCCTGTTCACCAAGCAGAGCCCTGCCCTGCAGCCTGAGCAGAGGTCACCCAGCACGGCCACGAGTGACAAGGCAAGTGTCCAACAGCAGCACTGAGCTGGAGCACCTGGGGAAGGGCTCTGCCTCAGCCCTGGGGTTTTACAGGGGTTTGTGTGTGTGGCTGCACTTCCATGAAAATACATTTTCCTTGTGCAAAAGGAGCCAAGGAGTTGATAAGAAATTAGTTACAAAATATTGTGGACTAATACCTTTTTAAAACTTAACCAGTCTCTGTATTTTAAATACATCTGTCCTGATTTCATAGAACTACAGAATCCCAGACTGGTTTGGGTTGGAAGAGATCTTAAAGCTCATTTTGTTCTACCCCTTGCCATGGGCAGGGACACCTTCCATTAGAGCAGATTGTTCCAAGTCCCATCCTGGCCTTGAACACTTGATTCTTGTCCTACGCTGAGGCTTTCCAAGGGAGCTGCTGTGGGAGCAGGAAATGAGGATGGTTTTCTCTCTGAGTTCTGTCCCCCTGGCTCCTCTTACACATCTCATGCTACTGAAAAGGCACTTGCACTTAAATCTATCCCTAAAATCATGGTATGGATAACAGGATAATGGGTGCACATTTCCAACCTTGCCAAAATGTCTTTCCCACAGAACGAGTGCTGCCGAGGGAAGAAGGACGGGATTAGTTACATGGAGAGAAAACTGAAGCGGCGTTTTGAGCGAGAGAACTTCTGCGGGGAGAAGAGAGCGAGGGTAAAAAAGATGAGAACACCCAAAAAGAAGAAACTGAAACTGAACCAGTCAAAGGATCTGTGCAGTAACAAACTGGAGAGAGAACGGGAGCGGCTCCTGGAGCTGCAGCGTTCCAGCGACAGCCACTTGCTGCCCTCAGACACGTCGTTCTCGGAGCAGGAGGACTCTGAGGATGAGGATGCCATCTGCCCAGCTGTGAACTGCCTCCAGCCCGAGGGGGATGAGGTCAGGAAGGGGCAGACCCACTGGGATCTGGGACAGGGAGCTGCCCCGGGGCTGTTTGGCTGCAGAAAAGCTGTTCATGAGGAGAGTGGGAGGCCCTGACTGCAGAAAAGCTGTTCATGAGGAGAGTGGGAGCCCTGGCTCACCCAGGACCCGTGTCCCTGCAGCTGGGATGGGCAGGACTGACCCCACCTGCCCTGGGGCAGCTGTGTGGCATCAGAACATCTGCAGGGCCTGGGAGGGGGCAGATGGGGCCCTGCAGACACTGTGTCCATATCCTCTTGGGATACAGCTGTGGATGGGCTCTATGGGTGGGAACAGTGCCTGGGGCTCTGCTCAGCCCCATCCATGCTGCAAATGGAGAAGAGAGAGAGATGTTGAGTGTCTGATAGGTGGGAAAGCAGCGGGGAGATCAGGGGGGGTGTGCCCTGTCCTCAGCCCCAGAGAGCAGAGAACACAGTGAACACCCAGCAGCAGCAGCCAGCTGTGGGACAGGACATTGCTCATGTAAATAAACCAGGAGCCTCAGGATGACCCACAAGTGCTGGGAGCTTGCCTGGCCCTGCTCTGACCCCTGTCTCTGCTCCTCACCAGGTCGACTGGGTCCAGTGTGATGGCAGCTGCAACCAGTGGTTCCACCAGGTGTGTGTGGGGATCTCCCCAGAGATGGCAGAGAAGGAGGATTACATCTGCGCCAGCTGCGCCGGGAAGGACGCCCAGTACAGGAAGTAAAACCCCCCAAAAACCCTTCAGGACTCAAGTAAAGAAGGTTCCCCAGTTTTTCCAGTTAAGCCACAGGGGCTGGTTTAAGAACCAGATTGCAAATGGTGCTACTTCTATCCTTATGGGATCATTTTCCAGAACTCAGAAACAATTTTTGACACTTTTGTATTTTTCCCTTGATCTGTTTGTGGTTGTTGAGGTTTGAGATGCTGACTGTTTGCAGGGGTTTCCACCGATTTGGGGAGGCATTTGACACGTGCACCTTTCTTGTACAGCATTCAGTTACCTCTGGGATTTATTGGCCTATTTAATTCAGCTTGGTTTGGGTGCAACAACAAACAAACAAATAAAACCCCTGCACCATGAATTTTCCAAGAATCCTCTTTTGAGGAATTCCCTGTTTACTCTGTTAACTCTTTGGAGACTTTAGTTTTTTTTCCACTTTGTTTTTTGGTAGACTAGGTTTATTTATCTGAGCAATAACTTCTATGTCTGGTTTCAGTGACTGGAATGACAACTGAACAGCGTGTTGCTTCTAGCATTGGTTGATGTACAGACAGCAAATGTTAGATCCTAGTGTCACTGAGGGCCCTGTGATGTAGAAGACAGGAAAAAAAAATCTGTAAAGTAATTGCCACAGCTGTATTTTGGCTTTCTCCTTTTTTGGGTAGCTTGTATCAAATGTTGCAGTTTATATTGTGGAATAAACCCCTGGTTATGTTATAAAATTAAATGTTGTTGTTTTTTAGAGAGTTTGAAATGCAGTTTTATTTCCCTCTGAATGAATCCACACTGCATCACTGGGTTCTCATAGCCAAGAAATAATTCACCTTCCAAAGAAGCAATGCAGAAGGTGTGGTGGTTCTTGTCTGTTCAGGTTTGGAAGGAGGAGGGAAATCAAAATGTTACACCACAAATTAAAAAAAAAAAAAAAAAAATTTCCAAAGGTGAAAATTTTGCAGGTCGAGTGCATGAAGAATTGAAGGTACAGTTTGGGATTTGGCAGGGGCAGGAATTGGGGGGGTTCACACAGGAGGAAAAGGTGTGGGGCAGCTTCTCCTGCCAGCCCTGCCCAGAGCACAGGACAGACCTTTCCTCTCTGCCTGGGCTGGTGGCCACAGCAACCTCTGCCCTCCCTCTGGGTGGGCTCCCTTCAGCTGCCTCTGCCTGCATTTAGCCCAGGAGCCTGAGGAATGAAGAGAATTCTGGTTCTCCCAGGATTGATGGAAGATAAAACCAACACTGAAGATCATTTGCTGGGTGTTTGGGCTGCTCCAGGGTCAGTGCAGCTCGGGGAGTTGGGGCTTCCAGCAGGGGTTCAGCTGCCAGGACCTTGCCAGGGCACACAAAACACCAACAAACAGGAATCATGACTATTTTGGCTGCAGGAGATATAAATATTGCACACAACAAGGAAGGAACCATCTCCAGAGTGCAAACACAGCAACACAAGGAGCTGAGATGGCTCTTCTGTGAATCCAGAAATGAGTGTGCTGTTCTGAGAGAGGGGCTGGAGCACAGCCCTGACAAATGGCTTTATCCTCCTTTCAGGAGGGGACAAGCCTCAAACTGAGAGCTCTCCTTGAGGATGTGAACACCTCATTCTGTGAAGAAACAGCTCCTCACCAAGAGCAGCATCAATGGGGATAAAAGTCTGTCTGGAAGAGGAGATAAAGCAGCCACAGGAGAAGAATTCAACACTCAGCAGCTTTGAGACACAGACAAGACTCAGGGATCAGGGAGTTCCTGCAAAAAGGCCTTGGGGAGAAGGAGCAAATATTTTATGACAAGAAGAAAAGTCTGTGTGATGATGGGATAGACTGCCACGTCCAAAATTCCGCTTGCTGAGAGGAAGGTTTGCTGCAAGGTGGTTGAAAAGAAATAGTCATGTACCCTAAATTCAGAGGTGCAGCCAAAGGACAAAATCAGAGGGTCCACAAAAAAATCCAAGTTTTGTTAGTAAATCACACATCAAAATAACATCCAGTGAATATATATTAAAAAAACCTCTGCTATTAATATACCAACCATCAGCATCTCCCATCTGAAAAAAGCATAAACCAAAGCCCAAACTAAAAGCAATAATGAAAACACAACCACAAACCACACAGACTCTAAAAAGGCAAACCCAAAAAGAGACCATACAAAACAGTTCCTAAAATATGGAAACTAATTTATGAAAAAATATGAATATTCAGCAAACTAATGCAATAAAAAGAGTATTTAACAAATGTCTCAGATATAGCAGAGTTCTGACCCCCAGAACTACAACAGGGGGGTTGTCCAGGGGTCCCTTGTCAGCCCCTTGGGATGGCCATTCCTGACCCGGGGTGACCATTCCCTGATCCGTTCGCAGCCATTCCCTGACCCGAGATCGTCATTCCTGACCCAAGGTGACCATTCCTGACCCAGAATGACCATTCCCCTTGACCCGGGATGTCCATTCCTGACCCGGGATGACCATTCCTGACCCAGGATGTCCATTCCTGACTCGGGATGTC
>VWZU01013846.1:143626-171253 GCA_013397095.1 Sterrhoptilus dennistouni
GGGCCGGCGGGAGCAGACGGCTGCGGCCGCTTTCCTGCCGGCCCTCGGTGTGTGCTCGGTGTCTCTCACAGACTCACAGAATATTTGGGGCTGAAAGGGACCTTTGGGTCCCGGGCAGGGTCACCCGGAGCCGGTGACACAGGGACAGTCCCGGTGGGTTCGGAATGTCTCCAGAGAGTGTCTCCAGCTCCCCGGGGAGCTGCTCCAGCGCTCTGCCGCCCTCAATGTAGAGAAGTTCTTCCTCTCGTGTTAAGTTGGAAGTTGTTGTGATGTAGTTTATGGCCGTTGCTCCTTGTCCTGTCGCTGAAAAGAGTCTGGCACTGATCTGGCCGCCCGCCGCGGAGGTGTCTGTGTGCGGTGCTGAGATTTCCTTCTCGATGTTCTCTAGACCAAAACAGTCCCAGCTCTCACAGCTAAGAGATGCTCCAGACAGACCTCTCATCATCTCTGTGGCCTCACAGGACCCGCTTCAGTCTCTCCTGGTGTTTCCTCGGTGCCCGAGGGTCGGGCTGGCCCCGGGTCCCGGCGGGGCGAGTTCGGGCTGTGCCCGGGCTGGGCTGGAG
This sequence comes from Sterrhoptilus dennistouni, assembly GCA_013397095.1. NCBI lineage: Eukaryota > Metazoa > Chordata > Aves > Passeriformes > Zosteropidae > Sterrhoptilus > Sterrhoptilus dennistouni. The sequence continues at coordinate 144,190 of VWZU01013846.1, forward strand.
GCTCCGGCCGGGGATGGGCTGTGAGGGCTCCAGGGATGGGCTGTGAGGGCTCCAGGGCTGGGCTGTGAGGGCTCCAGGGATGGGCTGTGAGGGCTCTGAGATGAGCAGCACCAGGGGCTGGTACAGGGGAGTGGGTTTTGCACCGCCTGTTATGGTTAAAATTCACCAGTTGGGATGAGGAGAGACAAGCGTATGAAATTGCTGTGGCAGAAGAGTTGTTTGTAGGAGCGCTCCACTCCCGAAAAGCTCTTAGGAAGTTCACTTGCTGAAAGTTTTTTGTAGAAAATGAGATGCTGAGCACAGCTGGGTCAGCAGTCCCAGGTGAAGCTGAGCTGCTCAGCACATCTGGAAATGATGTGGAAAGGAGTGAGCAGTGGTGGAACAAAGCTGCTGATGGTGCTGCTCGGTCTGGCCAGAGCGAGAATTGAGAATCAGTGGCACAAATTACAAATGATGATTTCACAAGGTGTGTTGAGTGCAGAGACTGAGGCTTGTCAGGGTTGGTCAGCAGAGCAGTGCTGGAGGAGGGGGAGACAGTCCAGATAATGCCCTAAAAAATTATGGGCGGTCCTAAGTATTGTCCTTGGGGAAGAAATCCCATTGTCCGTGTGGAGAGTTCCCTGAAAACACCCAATCACTGCTCTGTCCTGCTCCAAAAAGCCCAATGGACCGTTAAGGAGGGAACAGAGAACAAAGCCCACATAAATTCCTCAGCCAGTGCTGCATTACCGGCCTGCTGCTTTGGCAGGGATCAGGCAGAGCAGCAAAAAGGCAGCACAGACACTCTCAGAGGTGTGGAAAAGCTTCTTTGGTTTTTCTTTGTGTCATAAACCCAAGCATTGTTTGGAAGGAGACATTCTGGAGAATATAAAGACGTGACCACAACGTGTGGTTGTGTGTGGTGCTCAAATTTGGCTGTAATTTGAATTATAGTGGGGTGAGTGATGGGCAGAAATCATGGAAGTCCTGTGGGTGGGTTGAGCTGAATTCCTAACAGGAGTAAACTTTAACATTGGACTGATTTGTAACAGGGAAGTTGAAACAAGAAATGGCCACATTGCAACACAAGATAGTGTCTGTCTGGAAGAAAGGTTATTCCAGTGTTTGCTCTGTGAAAATGTTGCAGTTGTGTTGTGTGTAGAGAGAAGCTGTGAAGGAGGAGAGTCTGATTTTATTAATATTGCAGTTAATGAAGAAGAGAAGCAGAGCTGGGAGAAAATGTGTTTGCCAAGTGCTCTCTGTGCCAGGCCATTCATTAAAAGCTTCTAATCTTTGAGGTTTACAGACTTTATCTTGGGGAGAAGACTTGGTATTTCTGATATCTCAAATCTAAAAAATATAAGTGGAGGAATCACCTATCAAGGTCCATTTGAACTGCATTTACCCATGATAAAGATAAAAGTTTCCAGCCAACTGGGGAAAAACCCAATAATAAAGCAATCCTTGGAGAAAAGAGGAGCAGTGAGCTGTACAAGGATCAATGTAATAGCAGTCCCTGGAAAGATTTGTGGAGCAGCTCATTAAACAACTTCTCAGTGTCTATAACAATAGGATAAATAGTTGCTACACAACTAGTACTGTTTTATGTGACTTGTTCTTGATAAATCCATCTGATTTTGGTTTGACAGGAGAGCTGCTTATTGCTTAAACACCTACTGGGTGTGAATGATCTGAATTCAGCAGGATTCCTGATAGGAATTTGCCACAATGGGAATCTATCAGTTCAAAAGATACAGTTTTGTAATATTTTTAAGCAAAACATCAGGCTGAAAACCTGGGTGGAGGAGGAGGGGGTTGTCAGTGGCTTTTTGTCAGAGCCAAGGGGGTTTTATGACAGAACTCCTGGTCACTGCAGCAGTGGGTATTTCTGGTGTCCCATCTCCTGGGGAGCAGAACTGAGGTGCTGGAAAATGGAGAAAATAAATATTGTAAATCACAGGCAGAGCACTGTATGCAGACAGAACACATCGAATGCAGATACATAAACAAATTAAGAATTGTGAACTAAAATACTGAGTTGTAGCTGTGTGAAGCTGTTGCAGTCACTCTGCCTTCCTTTATACCTATTTTTACCCTTTCTAGCTTTCCATTTATACTCTTTATACCCTTTAAAGATGAGGCTGAAATGCAGTGCCACACTTGAGCATGGAAATGGCAGACAGCACATAGAATAATGACTGCTTCAGTTAAGAGAAGTATTATATTAAGTACATCTTGGAATGAGGCTCCTTGCTTTCACAGCTGGGATAAGAGGCTTATTTTCCTCTTTTTTAAACGCTTGATCTGTGAAGAAAGAGTAAAGGAACTGGGTATGTTCTGTGGGTGCTGGGGAAAGTGAGAGGCAATTATCTCCCAACCCAGAAAAGCCTCTTAGCAGTGAGGTGGGTATTAGGAGAGACACTCAACAACCGTTTGTGAAAAGCACTGAGATGTGCTGCTGAGGGAGGTCACCGAATTCCTTTGGAGAAGCATTTTCAGTCTGTTTTTGTCAGGGCTGCTGTCAGCACCTTCAGCCTGTCTGCAGGAGGCAGGCTGTGCTGACAGGGCCCCAGGGCACAACTTCTGCTCCGCAGCTTGTAAGAGCTAAATCCTCACAAATGTGTCTCTTGAGCAGGCTGGTGAAATTAAATGAAGTATTTAGAACATTTATCAGCCGCTTGGAACTTAAAATTGCAATTTGAAGCAAGTTTATTGAGTTGTATGGGTTTGCTATACCAGAATTGCTGCCCTTCCTGGCTTTTATTTCCTGTGCTCAGCATCAACAGAATTGTTACAAGTGTTTGAATTTTGCTTTTGTCCTGGAGCTTTCTTGGCAAGAAGCTCTTGGTTTTTCTGGACAGGAGAAGGTCTGGCAGCCCCAAGGATTGTCCAGTGCTGGTGTCAAAAAGATGATTGTCCAGTCAGAGTGTCCAAAAAGGAACTGCTGTCTTGCTCCATCCTGGCATGATTCCATGCATCTCTCCTGTAGGAACTTGAGTAATGATTTTACATCGTAGCTAAGGTTTTATATATGTATTTAAAGTTTAAATAATTTGTTTGTTATTAGCCTGCATTGCAAAGTTTTCTGCCCGTGAGAGAAGGAAATAAGATGCCAATAAAGACAATAAATGAAGTTTCTGTGAAGAGCACAAAGGAGAATTAATGCTCATGATTTATTTGAGTAGCTGTGCTTTGGAATTGCCTTCTCCTTCTTGCACATGAGTCACTCAATTGGCATGATGTCCTTCTCCAAAAATCTTGATGACTTTTACTGTGTGGCAATAAAAGTTACAATACCAATATTTGGTTTTTTTCCCTTGCAGAATTTGGTGTTCATTTAGCAGAACTGACTGTGGACCCTCAGGGAGCTCTGGCCATCCGGCAGGTGAGTTTGCCTGGAGCTGCAGAAAGAATTTTGATGCAAATTTCCTTGGTTTTTAAAATAGTCTTCCATGTTCTCAGGTGAAAAATTGGGAGTAGCTTTCTGTTACTGTTTCTCCACTTTTTTCTATATTTCTCTAGAGCCTTTCTTTCAACATTATTCAGGTGTTACACTCTTACATTTTTTGAAAAAAAAATTGTTTTTTGGACTTAATAAACCTGGTGCTGGGACAATACTGGAAATGGACACAACTTAGGAGGTGTCAGCAAGCAGAAGTGTGGCTTCTCTTTGCAGAAGCTTTTTCTGTAGATGTTTTCCTCCTTGGAAAGTAACTTTTGATTCTGTATTTCTTTAGTTACTCTGTGACCTGAGTCTTGTGCCTTTCTAGAGCTGCTGCCTTTCAGTGCTGTGCAGGCCACTGCTGCTCAGTGGATACCCAGCAGTTCTTTTTACTGCTTTTTGTGGTCCATTTCATGGGTTTTTTGCATTTTTGGCAAGTCCTGATGCCCCTGTAAAGTGATCCTTGCACCAGGACACGTCCCTGATTCCTGACCTCTCTCCTGATACAGCTGGCATCTGTTATCCTGAAACAATATGTGGAAACTCACTGGTGCTCTCAGTCTGAGAAGTTCAGACCTCCAGAGACCACAGAAAGGGTAAGACTTGGTTTTGTTTTATCTGCTTTGAAACACTTTATCCATCAAGATTATTAATTCTGTAGGCAGTTAAAGAAGTACCAGTGCCCTTGTGTATTTGGAGGATTGATGACTTCAGTGAAGGTTTTTTGACATTTTCCACTTCAAAAATCTGTTTTCAGTTGCTGAAAACACCACTGGGCTTGAGAAGCTTGGGCTGCTTCCTGTAGGGAAAGTTCAGCCACAAAGTTCCTGCTACTCTCAGAACAAGAGTAGAAGAAAAGCTGCTTCCTAAGTTTCACCAATACTGATTCTGGCACTCCTTTTTCAGAGATTTGCTAAATCTTTTTGTTATACATCTTGGGGTTTAAAGGTTATTTTCCCATGACAAATTTTAGTTTAAAGCTGCTGGGTTTCATTAAGAATCTGCTCAGCAGGAGTATTTAACAGCTAAGGATGGCCAGAGATTCCAGCCCTTTCCACTCTGACTGTTGACTGGAGCATCTTTCATATCTAGAGTATGATTCATCCCATCCAGAGATAATTGCTTGAATGATGCCCCAGAAGTGGCTTTTATTTTTTCCTGTCCCTTCAGGGCTGGGTGACTGTTCTTGTTTACTGAAATCTTCCAAAGTAAGCAAACACAGTCCCTGACACTGGAGCTGGGATTTATCTCAGCCAACTCTGGATGTTTTCCATGATAGATCTGTACATCCTGTGTAGCTGCAGCTGTGAGCTGTTTGCTCTGTGCTTTTGTTAGATGCTGCTACGTCCAAACACACTGTTGCAGTTTTCCCTAAAAAATTACGGGGTGTCGCGTTCAAGAGCGGTTTTATCTCCTGGGTGTTCATTTCGTTAAAAAACCAATATTGAACCAATATTAGGATACAGCCATAGGTCTAGGGGATTTTTTAAATTAGATTATGTGGATGTAATCTAACTGCTATTTCCTGCAGGCCAAAGTTGCAATCAGGGAGCTGCTGCCCAACGGGCTGAGGGAATCCATCAGCAAGGTGCGCTCCAGCGTGGCCTACGCCGTGTCCGCCATCGCCCACTGGGACTGGCCCGAGGCCTGGCCCGAGCTCTTCAACCTCCTCATGGAGATGCTGGTCAGCGGGGATGTCAATGCAGTGCACGGGGCCATGAGGGTGCTCACAGGTGTGTGGGGGCCGTGGCTGACCCAGCCCTGCTGTGGGAAGCTGTTAAAGCTTTGCCTTGTTGCCGGTATTATGTCACGTTCCGTCCAAACTGAAGAAATTGGGATTTTCTTCCTCTCTTCCCCTTGGTGCCTGTTGCTGGATGTGGAGTCGTGGGCTCAGCAGGTGTTATGAGAGCTGGGGAAGGAGGTGCTGTGCTGCAGGTTAAAGCTCAGCAGGGGCTTTGATTGTAACACCCTGTTTTTTCCAGATACCTGCAGTTTCTAGTGTGATATTTTTTTTATTTGCCTTTGAGGATTGCCTCAGGTAGATCAGATAACCCTGGCCTAGTGAAGTGCAAATCAACATGTTTTAATACACTTAGTGTTTCCCAACAGTTCTGTTGTTGCTGTTCCCTAAAAATTGGATTTCTTATAAGAACTTCTTTTCCTTTTCTATTTTTTAGAATTTACCCGAGAAGTGACAGACATACAGATGCCACTTGTAGCTCCAGTTATTCTTCCAGAGATGTATAAAATTTTCACAATGGCAGAGGTATGATCTTCACAGGGAGGTTGGTATTGGATGAAATTAGTGGGAATGTTTCTTGGAACAGAGAAACTCCAGATTTAATGGTTAAGTCACACTGTGATATAACTTAGACTTAAAGGATTTTCTTGATGATATAATAGCTGATGGCAGCTAATATTTCAAAAGAAAAGTAGAAGCCAATAAAATGAGAGAATAAAGATAAAGCAAAAAGGAAATATAATTAAAGGAAGTATTTTGTGTAAGAAGAAGGTTGTGTTTCTGATGTTTAACTCCTCTCCAGGTTGTGTTTCTGATGTTTAACTTCTCTCCAGGTTTATGGGATTCGCACGAGGTCTCGTGCAGTGGAGATATTTACCACGTGTGCCCACATGATCTGTAACATGGAGGAGCTGGAAAAGGCAAGAATTTAACTTGACATACAAGATACTTTGAATTCAAACCGAGTGAGGTTCTAAATAATTGCTAATATGGAAATGAAACACTGGAAAATTTCATACTGTGTCAGCTGGAATTCGGGGGTAGAGGCTGTAATTTAATACATGTAAAGTAGCTGACTCTCTGCTTTACATGCATGCCTTGATAGGGGGACTTGGTTTCCATAATTAAGGTTATTTTATGGTTCATCAACAGACATGTTTGTAAGAGCTCAGGAAAGGAGGGAGTCAGCATGGGGAGGAGACAGAGTATCACCCCTTTGTTTGGAAATCCCTGGCTTAGCTTCCAGCCTTCAGCTGAACCCTGTGTCCTGATCACCTGCCAGGCCTTGGGCACTGGTAACAGGGGACCCTTGGGTGAGGCTTTGGTTCCAGGCTCCTGGAGCTTCACTCGTGCTCCAGGAGGTGCCTTGTGTTCCTGGAGGGCTGGGGGAAGCCAAACCCAGCCCAGTTTTGGAAGAATAGCTGTTAAGAACAAACACAGCAGTCAAGCAGCTTTATACTCCTGTCTAGCTCCAGCTGAGCACATCTGCATTTTAAATGGCCTTTGACAAGTGGCTTTTCCAGCACTCCCAGACAATAAATGGTTATTTTTGACTTTTTGGGGTGTAAGGGTGGGGAAGAGTGGCTCTCAGTCTGGTGGCTGGTCACTGCTGAGTGGCTCAATGTGCTGTTCCCTCCCTGTTTGCACAGGGAGCAATCCAGTGCAGACATTTGGAAAGTTCTGGTAATTTCACTGTATCTGTACTGCAATGACAAGGTTATTCATGCACTACATAGTGCAACTGGTACCAGTATCCAAGTCATAGTAGTAGCTCCTCACTCTTATTCTGGAGAAGAGCTGAAAGTGTCTTTTACACTGAATACTAAACTCTTTCTATTGAAATTTTACTTAAAAAAAAAAAAAAAAGGGAATCTTTTTGTAAATGGAATTTCCTAATTGATTTCAACATAGGACTTTGCTGTCCTGGCTATGAAGTTATGAGGAATAATCTCAGTAAAATTATTTTGGTCCTGTATCACTTGCACTGCCAAGGAGTGCTTATGGAGTGCTCTGACATCTGGAAAAATACTCGCTGCATTTTCCTAGGAAGAATCATCCTGTTAATCTTCAGGCCAGCTGTTGATACTCAGCTTGTTTGGTTTGGGGGATGGAGGCTCTGCAGGGAGATAAATGCCAGCCACAGGGTTTGGAGTAATTGTGTGTGTGATGGAGCCACCCCAGGTTGGTTCTGTAGCCCGGGGGTGCTGGGGTGCAGGGCAGGATTCAGCTCATCATCAAAATGCCTCTCTAGGAGGGGTGAGCACTGCTCCTGGAGCTCTCCAGACTGGATTGTCTGGATCTCTCTTGAGACCTCAAAGTGATGAGTTGGATGTGTGTGTTTTGTGGCAGCCTGTGCTGTGGGGTTCTGAGGAGTGGGGATTCAACTGAGCTTAGTTCCTACCACAGAGAGCCCAAGCAATGTCTGAAACAGCTTCCATGGGACTTGGCAATATTCTGCAGTTGCCATGAGTTTCTATTTTGTACCCAAAAATTGCAATTGCTGTTGCTTCTAGTGCTTCACTTGTCAGATGTGGGGGTTTTGTGTCTGGTATTCAGCTGTATTTGCATTGTCTGTACCCAGGGTGCTGCCAAGGTCCTGATCTTCCCTGTGGTGCAGCAGTTCACTGAAGCCTTTGTCCAGGCCCTGCAGATGCCTGATGGGCCAACATCAGACAGTGGCTTCAAGATGGAAGTTTTAAAGGTGAGTCTTAGGGTTGGTTTGGATCTGAATTCACTGCTGGGTGTTGGGTGCCATCGATGGCAGCAGAGAATCATTGTGGATTAAAACAGTGAATTCAGATCTGCTGCTGACAAGTGGTTTGTAGGAGGCTCTTTGTGAAGAGATGAGTGTTCTGGCTGTTGACTTAAGGCAGCTCATGTTTTTTTCACTCAGGGTTTCTAAGCTGATGACAGCAATTTTCTGAGGAAAAAGGGATTCAGGTGAAAGACCCGTGAATTGCCTTCACTTCCAGAGAAATGGATTTTATAGTCATTGTAATGCAGAAGTAAGAAACCTTAGGGGATTATTTAAACCAGCTCTACAGATGAGGTCATTACAGGAACTCCTTGAAAAGCTGATGCAATGGAAGAGGGAATTGAGACTTTTTTATAGTACATTTTGAACCAGATGCAGACTCAATCCCATCTTCTTTTCCTTAATGAAGTGCTGTGCAGCAAATGACAGGAAGACTTTTTCCCTTCCCTGTCACTTGAGAGCTTTGTATTCCAAGGTTCATGGAGTTCTTGAAGGAAGTTAGAGGCAGCCTTGGCCTAAACTGTTGTGCTGCCCATGTCAGAATGTTCTGCAGGACAGTGGCAGAAGCTTTAAGGAATTGCAGTGTACACATCTGCCTGATCCCCTGGGACAGTTATCCTGGTTAGGGGAGTCAGTAGTTTGGATCACATCATGGGGAACCACTGATGGTTACTGTGTTCCAAGTTTTTAAGCAGTTAGCAGTAGGAAATCAGGGCCTTTAATCCTTGGAGGGGATGGGAGGTTTGGCCACAAGAAAAATATCAAGTGTGAGGGCTAGAAAGAAATACCCACAGTGTAATTTATTCTTGTGTTTGATAGTTCAGCATGAATTAAATTGGGTGTCTCTTAAGGATGGATGAGCTGCAACTGTGCAGTTCTTGAATCCTAATTCCAGTGTTGAACATGCTACTATTGATTGTTTTGAGAGAAACAGAGTGATTAAACATGACAGGTGACAGATTTAAGGCAAATTTCACAATAATGGAATACAAATTGGAATACAATGGTGTACTCAGTGTGCTGTAATATATCAGGAACACCAATTAACCAACAATCTTGCAGCTTTGCTGTTGTGCTTCTTCATTTGTGCTTAGAAGCTGTTCAATGCCTGTGGGTCAGAGAATATCTCCTGATCCTGGAACAAAGAACTAGCTACAAAAAATAATTTATCATTACCTCTTTGTTCTTGAATGGAAGATGAGGTGGTATCTGTGTCTTGGGACAAACTTCCCAAGTTTATGAGCAAGGTATTTCACCTGTCCCTGCTGAACTCTGACTGACAGTCAGCTTCAGTGTGCTCTCTAAGTGTTTTTAAGCTTTTTATCCAAAAATTTGGTGATTCCTTCTCTGTTTAAAGATGCAAACAGGAAGAGAAACAATAAAAGGCTTTGATAGAGTGACTTGAAGGAGCAGTGCTCTGAAGAGAGAAGGGTAAGGGCTTTCTTGAAGGATTAATAGGTGCTGGAGCAACACGTGGGGATTGGCAGAGGATCTGTGAAGCAATTCTTTGAGTTCAGACAAGCAGTGGGAATTGGCAGAATGAGGGGCCAGGGGTTGAAATACAACATCTGACAGGAGAGTGCTCTGATTTTTAATGACTTGCTCTGCAGGACTGTGGTGACCTTGCAAATTCAGCCTTTATTGTTCGAGCCACAGAGTCATTGAATTGGAGAACTCCCTTAGCACCCCAACAGCTCTTCCTGCAGAGTTGGTTGGGCGTGGAGCTTCAGAACATTTCCATGGGGCTCATATGTGGTTGGCATATGGAGCAAGTCTGTTGGGATGCTCCTGTGGCCCTGGGCAGGGTGGTGAGTTTGCAGCAGTCCTGAAGATCAGGTTCACATTCTTTGCCAGCGCTGGCATCATTTTTTTCCCCAGGTCTTTTCTGTAATGCTTCCTTCTAGCACCTACCAGACTGATTCCAAACCCACATATCTGGGTTATTCCTGACTCCAATACTGATATTACATTGCAGTTGTTTTTCTGGAAGGGGAATTACTATTTATTTTGTTTCTATTAATGTACCCAGTGCTGCAAACAAATAAACTTCACAGAGTGGTTTGTATTGGGTGAGCACAAAGTGACACCCATGTGTCTGGGAGCAGCCACCTCTGGGGCAGTTTGTGAGGGGCTGTTCTGTAACAAGTGTAACACAGCTGGAGTGTGTCCCTGGGGAGGAAAGGGAGGAGTGAGACTTCTCTCACTCCTGCAGAGTCCCAAAAGGCTGTTGGCAAGTGTCAGTGGAAGGGCTCCCCCAAGTCAGGATGATCAGCTTAATGAAAATCCAGGCACAATCCCCTGTGGAGCTGCTGAGCTGATCCCAAAGCAGTCCCTGTGCTGGCACAGCCACCAGTGTCCACAGCTAAAACAGGAAGGGAATTGATCTGGGGAGGTGTTGGCTTCTCCAGCTGCTCCCTGGGTGTGCAATGCATGTGTTGTTTCATGAGTAGAAGTATGGAAAATGGGCAGTAGTCTAGTTTTACATGACATTAGAGTCTTTTTTCTGGGACAAGACACTTCCAGGGTAATTGTATCCAGACAGCACTGCACAGTGATGTGCTTTGGATTTGAGTCATTGTCTCACCACCACATTATGGCATTGTGTTCATTCCAGAGTGCCACATCTTGTGTTACCCCTTGGCTTCCCTGCAAAAGAGGAAACACCAAGAGAGGTGTGTTGATCAGTGTTTGAGCAATAGAGGGAACTGTGCAGTCAGGAGTGAGAGGCAACGTCAGTGACAGGAAGACTTTGGGTGATCTCAGTTGTTAATGAAACAGCAGCCTGTGATTTGAGTGTGCTGATGGTTTTCCCAGTTTCACTTTTGACTGATACTCTTTTTCGTTCCAGGCTGTGACAGCACTTGTGAAAAACTACCCAAAGCACATGGTTTCATCCATGCAGCAGATCCTGCCCATCGTCTGGAACACCCTGACAGAAAGTGCTGCTTTATATCCTTGTTAGTGGCTGGATTTCCCTGGAATCAAACCAGACCAGCTCAGTCTCATACCCACTAATGACCCAACTGCTGGAGAAGCACAGTACATGGAGTGCCCTGCCCTGCCAGACAAAATGAGATCTTTCTGTTACTTCCAGAGGCTCTGTTAAATTTCTTTCAGCTTAAAATGCATGTGTTTGCTCTGGTATTTGTTAGATCTTCAATTCACCATCCTCAAATAAAACCCCTTCCTTCTTTACCCCCAGGTTAGTTTTCTGCCTTTTCCAAGGGGAGGAACTTGTGGAGAGACTTGGTAGGGAACAGGTAGGATGTGGCAGCAGTGAGGTGTTGAATTAGCTCCCACCCTCTGAAGAGAGTAAGTCTGGGGCATTCTGTTCTTACAAAGTTAACATAAATGAAGTTTTGGTTTACCTTGGTGAGTTTGATCTAAGTTAATCAAATAGTATGAAAGATGTGCTGAAGTGATGTGGGAGTGGTCTGTGGAAAGTGTCTTTGAACTTGGGCAATGCACAAAGCCAGGAGCTCCTGGGGTTGTTGTCTCTATAAAGCACAGGACTCTACACAAAATCAAAGGGTTTTTCAAGAGCAAAACCTTCCCAGGTTACCAGGGATTTTAAGACAGGAGCAGATTAAATCCAAAATAGATGTTGTTCTTTAGAAAAAAGCATTTCCTTAACTTCATCACTTATGTGAGAACAGAGGTAAATTACACAGAAGAGGTGGAGGATCCTGTGGATTCTGATGGTAAGAACTTGCACTTCACTTCTGCTATTTGAAGAGAAATGGAGTTACCTAAATATTGCTGTCAAAACTGGCTGGAACACCATGGGAGATGGTGCTGAAGGTGCATTTACTATGTTAGAATGGTGTCCATCACTTCTTTGGAAATTATGTGTGATTGTGACCAATGAAGCCACACAATTTAAGTTTTCTAATGGCTCAAGGAGTGAGTTCAGCAACAATTTTGAGGTAAAAGTAGTGGGACTAAAGAAAATCAAATAGGTTTTAGGTTGAGGTTGATAAATTTTAATGAGGGGTGTATGGTGGGAAGAGAGCAGAAAGTGATGAGGTCAGAAATCCTCCTGGGGTTGCTGCTGCACTTGCTAGTCCAGGAGAATAAATAAACATCTGCTCAGACAAGCTAACAGTTTGTAATTATTTTCACATCCATTTGTATCTTTTTGTATGTTGTCGTATTCAGTCATGTTCTTTTTTGTTTTTTCCACTTTGTTCAGGTGAAGTTCTGGGCTTTGAAAATCTAGTGTTCAGCATATTTGAATTTGTTCACGCCTTGTTGGAAAACAACAAATTTAAGAGCACAGTGAAGAAGGCTCTGCCAGACCTGATTTATTATATCCTGCTTTACATGCAGATCACAGAGGAGCAGGTGAGCATGTTTGTGTTGCGTAGGAAACAAAGGACATGAGAGATTTAAACCAGCAAGTGTCATGGGAAGACTCTGAGTGCATGGAGGCTGCTGTAATCCAACAGGCTGTTCCATCACTTTGCTGTGGCAGCACTTGGAGGTTCCAAAATCGTGCAAGGTGGACAGTAAATCACAGATCAAAGAAAGGTTTGAGTGAGAAGAAACTTTAAAGCCCATCCTGTTCCACTCCTTGCCCTGGGCAGGGACACCTTCCCCTATCCCAAGTCCCTCCAAGCCCCATCCAGCCTGGCCTTGGACACTTTCAGTGATGGGACATTCACAACTTCTCTGGGCAACATATCTGGTATCTCAGCACCCCCTTAGTAAGGAATTTCTTCTGTAATCTAAACCTACTATCCATCGGTTAAAAATTTTTCCCCTTGTCCTGGGGCCTTGGTAAAAGGGCTTTATTTTTAAGGCAATTATAAGGTCTTCCTGGAATCTTCTCTGGGCTGAACAACCTCAGCTCTTTCAGGTTTTCTTCCTTCATTCTTCCACGACGCATTGTGCTGTGAAAATGAGGATTATCGTGCTGGAAGGAATAAACAGCTTTCTGTGAGAGCAAAAATGTTGTGCTAGTAGGGTGAAATAATTTGTACTGAAATTCTGCGTAGCTCCTGGCCTCTCAAGTGTGATAACCATCATCTTTTAGTTTAGGTAGACATGCATAAAAACAAGCACTCTGTTAAAACATTTATCTGCTTCTCCCATTCCTCATCTAAAAATAAAGCTGCATAGCCTTGATTCCAGGTCAGTCATTAGATCTGTCAAACTCTGATCTCAAATGAAGGGCAGAAGAGCAAGATGAGCTCAGAACAAAGAGAGTTTCTTCTTTTCAAAGGTTTCTCCAATGGAATAGAAAAAAAATCAATTGAGGCTGAAGACTTCTTACGGCAGAGAAAAAATTTAAAAGTAGTATTCCAAAACTGATTGCAGGGAAAGAAAAGCTGCCTTGTAGCCACGGTGTCCTGAGTTCTCAGCTGCTCTTTCCTTTTGTCTCCTCTAGATAAAAGTTTGGACTGCGAATCCTCAGCAGTTTGTGGAGGATGAAGATGATGATACATTTTCCTACACAGTGAGAATTGCTGCTCAGGATCTGCTGCTGGTATGAAATAAGTATTCTACTTCTCTTGTATTCTATTTAGACACTGAAATAGTAATAAAAAGTATCAAGCCTACCTTCAAGGGAGGGCATTTAGAGAAAAGACCAACTTTTGTCCATACAAATGAATGCTGTCATTTCCTTGTGCACACACAGGCTGTGGCTGCTGATTTCCAGAACGAGAGTGCAACTGCTCTGGCTGCAGCAGCAACGAGGCATTTGCAGGAGGCTGAGCAGGCTAAAAACAGCGGTGCTGAGCACTGGTGAGGGACTGGGGACAGTCCTGGGGCCAAGGGGACAGTCCTGGGGCCAAGGGGATGGCACTGGGGTGGGTGTCAAGCTCATCTGCAGCACCGGGTGCACCATGATTTAATCAGATTTCATTTGTGACAATGTTACTGATGGGCAAAGGTGGAATTGGACAGCTCTGATGAGAAGAAGCAAAAGAAAGTACAGCAGTTCTTGAGGCAGATAGTGAAATCTTCATCTGGAGTGCTTTGGGTAGTTCCTAGCACAAGCTACCTGTGCCAAGGCTCCCTCCCTTCAGAGCTTTATGTTCCTTAAAGCATCTCATGGGAAACAATAATTACTTACACAAAATCAGAAGAGAAATTTGGAATATTTCATGTTCAGTTAATTGGGATAAAAATTTCAGGAATATATATCCATATATAAATTATTTTTTGACTCAATGTCAAGAAGAGCAGTGTTGTATGCAGATGTATGTATGAGTTCAATTTTTAAAACTTCAGAGTTGCAGTTTTTAATGTTATTTGGGGATAGAAGAAGAAAATACTGATGGTTGCTGGTCCATAGTGATTCTCTCCTGGGTTTATAGTGCATTGGTTCAATGTTTGTGTTTATTTGGAATGTTAATGTCAGAGTAACCCCTCTGATAATGAGCAGCAATGGAATGGCTGCAAAATCAGACAGTAGGTGCCCATCTGCTTCAGTTGTCAGAAGTTGTAAAGTAGGTTCTTGGCTTCACAAATAACTAAGAGAAGTGTATTTGCACATAGTTCTGTATCATCATAATTAACAAAATGTTAATGCAAAATTAGATGTTTTTAAACCTTTAATGTACTGGGTATCCCAGTGCTTCTGCACATAAATTATGAAGGCATGGCTGCAACACAAGCTTTCGTGGAAGAAGTTCTTTTTTATTATAAGAACAAAATTGGTGCAAGTAACAAGTATTCCGCCAATATTTTAGGAAGTGACTGAGAGTGCTGCCCATCCTGGGGAGTTTCCAATCCCCCCATCTTGCAGTTTGTGAGTGTTCATCTGCGAGGGCTTTTTTGAATTCTCTTTTGGGATCAAGGAAATAGTTGTGGTAGCTCAGACCAAAGAATTACTTGTGACTTCACTTCAGAATATGTATTTATTTCTTGAGTGATGATGGAGGAGAAGTCTTAAGGCATCTGAACTATTTTGCAGGTGGAAAATACATGAAGCCTGTATGCTGGCCCTGGGCTCAGTCAAGTCTATCATTACAGACAGTGTGAAGAATGGGAGAATACACTTTGACATGCATGGCTTCCTGACAAATGTGGTCCTGGCAGACCTCAATCTTTCAGGTATGTGTGACCCTGCATCCCTGGGAATAACTGCTGGGTGGCAGGCCCTGGGAGTCTCTGATGAATCACTCAGGTTGATCACTCATGATGTGCATGAGGTATTGGGAGATGCACTTGTGCACCTTATTCATGTGAAAAAAAAAAATAAATCTTGTGAGTTCCCATTTGCTCCCAGTTCCAATGTCAATATGTGGGGCTGTGCTTTCAGCTGGATCTCATTTTTGGCTGGATGCATGAGCCTGTAGAGCTGGGTGGAAAATAGCTGTTCTGATGTCTTGTGTCTGCTCCTGGGAAAGTCACCAGCAGTGTTTCAGAATTCCTGCTGCACCATGTCATCCCAATTGTTTTATGCTGAGGCTGACACGTTGTAGCACATGAATTCAAATAATGCTCCTGGCTAAATGGGATTCTGTTATTGGGAACTCAGCAGGATTTTGCTCTCTGTGTTATCTTACATCAATGTGCAAGAAAATCAGAGGAACTGTTGAAAGTCAGACCTCAAAAGTCTTTGCAAATTAAAATTTTAGAAGTTAAAGGCAATGTGAGCATCACTGATGAGTCCACATTGGGTTGTCAGTGTAGAAAAAAATGATTCCTGAGTTCCTTTTTCATCAAAGAAACACTTATTTAGCCCACTACAAAGAAGGGTTGTTTCTTTTCTTTGTGTTAATATTGGGTGAAGAACTAATGTGCAAAGTGCATGGTGTGCAGTGCATGTAAGGAACCAACCTCAGCAATTTACATATATTTACATTCATTTACATCTGTGGCATTGGGTTGTAAATGAGCTGCTGTGCTCTAGAAGGGCTACTGGAGTCAGTGTATTGATGGCACTCCAAGGATATCCACTTAATGGTCAGTAATGGTACAAAGAAATGTTGTGTTTTATGATACTGACTTAAAAAACAAAGCTCTTCTCTTGCTGTACGTCTTGCACAGAGTGTTTTATGTCCTCATCTTAAAATTAGTACTTGCAGGAGCATAAATAATGGCAGTAAAGATGCTGAGGAACAGAGAGCATCATCACTTTGAGGCCAGCCTAGATAGGTAAGGAGATTCATAGTCTGAAAAGGCAGCAGGATTAAGTGTGGTAAAGATGTATCATACCTTGATGAGTGCAAGCAGGTGAGTGGATAATGAATGTCCACTGCTTCTGTGGTGCTGGTGAACCACATAATTCTGTTCTGCAAACTAGTAATGTGGTCTGTGAAAGGTCCTTGGGTATGAGCTCTGTTATTCTGATTCTTCTCCCTAAGATGCTGCTGTTTTCTTCAGCTGGGGACAGAATATTGAGCTGGATAAATGGGAATTACTGGAAAAGCCTCTGTTCTCTGCCTTTGCTTTTGTTCCACGATGAACAAATTCAAGGGGAAGTAGTTGAAGGGAGGAGGTTTTTTAATAAATGAGAATTTACTCTTTGAAATAACTAAGAAAGTAAACTGGATTCTGCCTATGAACAAAAATTCTTTGTATGCTGGCACACTTGTCTCGTGTGTCACATTTCACTGTTTTCCTATTGGGATGACAAGATTTTAAATAATGGATGGAAGCAGCTGTGATTTTAAACTCCTAAAGCTTATAGTGAAACCACTGAGGTTTTTTGTTTTGCTGCAGTGTCTCCTTTCCTCCTGGGCCGGGCCCTGTGGGCCGCCAGCCGTTTCACCGTGGCCATGTCTCCGGAGCTCATCCAGCAGTTCCTGCAAGCCACTGTCAGTGGATTGCACGAAACTCAGCCCCCCTCGGTCCGGATCTCTGCAGTCAGAGCCATCTGGGGGTAAGCAAACCCTGGGGTATTCCCCAGCCCCAGGGACAGGGCTATAAATCACACTTGTAGGAGCATTTGCGGACGGCAGGGAGAAGGAACTCTGCAGAGCTGAGATATTCTAGAAACACCTGGGTTTATTGCAAGGGTCGTGGGTAAAAAGGGCTTTGCCCTCAGCCACCAGCCTGGGCTGGAGGGAACCCCAAAGAGAGGGGGAGAGAGAGAACAAGAGGGTGAGAGCTGAGAGAGAAGGGAGCGAGAGAGGTGGCAGGGGTCAGAGGGCAGGGGGAAGAGAGCACGGAAAAGAGAGCAAGATCCTTGTTATAATACATTATATCTCCTTTTGTGATAAATATTCTAATTTACAGTGACCAACCAAAACAAGACACAAAGAAATCTGCTAAAACCTAAATGTTCACCACTTCCAAACAACAGTTTGTCTCTTAATTGCACTGAAATGTTAACAAATAAATAAAGTCAGATTTATGACCTAGTTGTTCCTGAAATTGCTTTATCACCCCCTGGCTCACTTGTAGAACATGGTAACGAAACACTTTGTAAGCAGTGTCTGTCCTAGACTTTTTTCCTTTTCTGTATTATCAATGGGCACTTCTTAGAGAGATCTGTCACTGAGGGGCAGTAGAAGCTTCTAATATCTCTTGGCTCAGCTCTGCTTTGTGTGGTATGCACAGGGAAAAGATTCTGCTGAGAGCTTTCCTCCTTCCTGCTGAGCTGCTGGGAGGTCCAGCAGTAGTGGACTGAAGGAGAGAAGTCCTAGAGGAGTGAACTTAAGGAATAAGAATGGACAGGATAGAACAATCCCTTATGTATTATCTAGAATGCAACATATTTAAGTTACTTCAATATATCAGGAATGTATTTTTGTATCACAACTTTCTCATCTAGCTACTGTGACCAGCTGAAGATCTCTGAGAGCACCCACGTCCTGCAGCCTTTCCTTCCCAGCATTCTGGATGGCCTGATCCACTTGGCAACTCAGTTCAGCTCCGAGGTGCTGAACCTGGTGATGGAGACCCTGTGCATTGTGTGCACGGTGGACCCGGCGTTTACAGCCAGCATGGAGAACAAGATCTGCCCCTTCACCATTGCAATATTCCTCAAGTACAGTAATGGTATGCATTCCACTTATATTCCCAAAGCACAGTTGAATCCTGCTGCTGAAAACTTCATCAGTGGTTGTTAAATGAGCATTGTTTCCCGTGGTAAAGGTAGAGGGGACACTTGCTGCTTTGCCCAGCCAAAATGGTGGTGGCAAAGATTGAGAGGTGTGTGTGTGTGTTTTAGTAAATGGTGCTTTCTCTCTCCAGATCCTGTTGTTGCTTCTCTTGCCCAGGATATTTTTAAGGAGCTGGCTCAAATAGAAACCTGCCAGGGTCCAATGCAGATGAGGCTGATCCCAACCCTTGTCAGCATCATGCAGGCCCCAGCTGACAAGATCCCAGCGGGGCTGTGTGCAGTAAGTGCTTCAGTGGGGCCTGGCCTGGGCTGGAGCTGTTCCTGTTCTAAAACACCCGGGGAGGGCAAAAAGGCTGCTGTGGACAGGCTTTGGAGCAATGGCTTCACTCACTGGGGGAGGTTTCTCTGTTGAGAAGAGGCAAACTGCAGGTGCAGGGAGATGCTTCCAAACGTTTGCTTTAAACTGCTTCTCTGGCCTTCTTCCAGTCTCCACAGTATCAGTCATCCCCAGTCATTTTGCTGTGACATTGCCATCTTTCAGCAGGAATAGTCTGTCTTCTCCCAGCAGACTACACAACTTTCCCCTGCACTTCTTCCTAAGGGTTTTTCTGATTTATGCATGATATATGTATGAATTGGAAATAAATTATACCTGTGCCCTAATAAAAAATGAAGCATCGACTGTGTAGAATGGTCATAAACATCTATATCAATATGCATATAATCTGTTAATTGGTATGACTGTAACAATTGCTTATGGGTAATTAAAATAAATTTAAATCAATATAACCAAAACGGAACAAGTCAGCTAGAACAGTTCTCTGGCTGTTCTGATTAGCATGCACCTGTTTGCCCTGTTTGAATGGTGACACTGCTCTTAATGTGGGACCTGTCTTGGGGACTTCTGCAGCTCACACCAGTGATGCTGGGATGTCTGACTCCAGCGTCCTCACATTTAAAAATTATTCTGGACTGTGAGTTCAGGATGGGGTCGTAGCAGTGGCCACATCCCTGCAGGTCACACCTTTGATGTTTGCAGCAGGGGTGGGTAGTGCTCACTCCAAGTTCTGTGGTTGCTGCTGTGACAGTTTGTGCTTTCCTTTCAGACTTCCATTGATATACTGACGACAGTTGTGAGGAACACAAAACCCCCTCTGTCCCAGCTCCTCATCTGCCAGGCATTCCCTGCAGTGGCACAGTGCAGCCTGAACACAGATGACAATGCTACTATGCAGGTACCCCTGTGGGGAGGGAGAGGATTACACTTCTGTCTTCATCTCTCACTTGTTAAAAACTCTTTGAATTTCGTTAGGTACCAAGATTGGCACAAAACTGCATCTACTTCAGGTTGTTGTTGTATTTATTAGTTATCTTGACTGCTGCTGCTTGGGCAGTGAGGAGTAATGTATTCGATAATGAGCTGGGGTCTGTAGAACTTACTTGTAAATTTTTTACTGGTTTTCCCCTTGCTTTCACCTTGGTTTGGGGTGGTTTTGGGGTGATGAATGGGAAGTTTGCCTGTTCCCTCAGCCCCTGCTTGTCCCTGCAGAACGGCGGCGAGTGCCTGCGCGCGTACGTGTCGGTGGCGCTGGAGCAGATCGCGCAGTGGCACGATGACCAGGGCCACAACGGGCTCTGGTACGTGATGCAGGTGGTCAGCCAGCTCCTGGACCCACGGACCTCGGAGTTCACCGCTGCCTTCGTGGGCAGGCTGGTCTCCACTTTAATTTCAAAAGCCGGGAGCGAGCTGGGAGAGAATCTGGACCAGATCCTGAGAGCCATCCTGAGTAAAATGCAACAAGCAGAGACGCTCAGTGTGATGCAGGTGAGCAGACCTGGCACTCAGGAGGGTGAGGAGAAGCACCAGGAGAAAAAACTGGCATCATTTTCTTTCATTTTGTGCCCATTTATTTATGGCTCATGCAATTGGAGGGTCCTTGTATCCTCTTGAAGTAGTCAGGAAAATGCCTACTCTGATCAGAGAATCATGGAATCTCCTGGGTTAGAAGGGACCCAAAAGAATCACTGAGTCCCACTCCTGGCCCTGCACAGGACACCCCAACAATCCCACTCTATCCTAACGTTCCTTGAGCTCTGGCAGCTCTGGGGTTTTGCCCATTCTCTGGGGAACCTGATTAGTGCCCCAGCACCCTCTGGGAGAAGAACCTTTTCCTAATACCCAACCTAACCCTGCCATGACACAGCTCCATGCTCTTCCTCAGGTCTGAAATTTTTTGTCAGGTTACAGGGTAAGCAAGATTCTCCTGGATAAGCTGTAAATCACCTTCAGCAGTCCCTCATGCCCTTGTACTTGCAAACCTTCTTTGGAGGGATAGGCCTTGCCTCAGTAGGAATGTTGTGGCAAAGGCAGCATGTCTTTTTGAGTGGATTTGTTCTGTATTATCCAAGGATAATATTTCCAAGCCTGGGACTTGAGACAAGATGAGCTTTTGGTGGATGGGAGGCATAGTTGGCCTGAGTGAGGTGAGAGACCGGACGAAGAGCATCACCATCTCTTCTAGCTTTGACCTACTTGTAGTGACACAGTTTTCTGGAGTGATCTTTTCCCAGTGGTCTTCATTCTCTCTCCTGTCTTTTTTGCCCGTGCCCTCAATCTAAAACAGCTCCTGCTGACTGCCCTGATTCCTTGGTAGCAGCTGGGGAAGACATTTTGCTGGCACTGCTGAGCAAGATCCCATCTCTGCCCCCAGTGCATCATTCAGCTGAGCTTCACTCTTCTCTAACCATTTTATCTTATTTCTCTGATTTTTGAATGTGCATTTTTCAAGCCAGCATATGGTGCCACAATGGCCATTTCAATGTCAGCAGATCTCACCTGCTTTAGGATTTTTTTACCCCTGGATATACTGATGATTGTTAACTGTTTGGAATGGCTCTCACTTTGCTTGGTTTTGGATTTAAAAGATACAGAAATTTAAATATGAAGCAATCTCATGCAGCCCTTGTAGCCAAGCATTTTGCAATGCTGGATCCCTGTGTTAGTCTTTAAGATGGGCCTCTGGAGATGGGCAGCTTTTACCTGAGGAAGGCTACAGAGATACCCTCAGACATTTAAACATACACAGTGAATCAGTCCTGCCCCAGGTCTTTAGGAGTCAGACTGTAAACTGCACGTTGTAACAAAACCTTTTCAAAAGTTGCAGTTATTTCCCTAAAATCATGTTCAAAACGCATTCAGCATCGGGAAGGCGCTGCTGAGTGATGATGTGATGGTGTTTATTATCTGCATTTGGAGCACAGTGTTTTGCAGCTAGTTGTACTTTCCCTTCCTCCCAGGGTTGGTAAGCACAGCCTTCACTCCTGCAGGGAGCTTCAGCCTCCTTCAGTAAGCACAGCTTCACTCCAGCTCCTTAAATATTTGATAAAACATTTCCAGCTGTTAAATTATGTACAGCTATCATTGCCTTTCTTCTCCTGCAGTCCCTGATCATGGTGTTTGCTCACTTGGTTCACTCACAACTGGAGCCACTGCTGGAATTCCTGTGTAGCCTGCCCGGCCCCACTGGCAAACCCGCCCTGGAGTTTGTGATGGCCGAGTGGATGAGCCGGCAGCACCTCTTCTATGGGCAGTATGAAGGCAAAGTCAGGTGGGACCCACAGATATTCCCCTGTTAGCTGCCCTCATCCCATTGCCATGGAGTGCTGGGCATGGGGAAGGGGAGCTGGCTCAGACGGGAGCAGTGTGTGGGCAGAATTGCTGCTCCCCGTGCTGTCAGTTCTGCTCAGGAGAGCTGTGGTAACTGGAGCAAGCTCTGATCTTCCTCATCGGTGCTCCTGCTGCCTTGTGCTCCTGTGCTGGAACAGAGAAAGAGGGGGAAGGCTCCTGCTGCTTCCTGCTCCTGTGCTGGAACAGAGAAATGAGGGGGAAAGGGGGTGTCCTGCAAATACAGGGCTGCTTTTGGGATTGAACATCTGTGAATGTGATGAGAAGAGCTTCCACACGTGGAATTGCGTTTGTAGACTAATGTGGAGTTCCAGGGTGTTGTAGAGGGTTTCCTAAGAGAAGCCTCAATATGCTTGAAAACAGCATGGAACTGGAGAAGGTTTGAAGTGTGGAGTAGAAACATGAGCATCAGAAATGGAAAGAACATGTAAAAGAGAGGAGCAAGCTGGAAGATCTGAGTCTAGCAGAGCCATGAAGGACTAGAAGTGAAAATGAGCATTGAGACTGGAGAAGGGGGGCAGATCATCTCTGCAGATCAGCCAAATTACTGCTTTCTTGCCAGCACTTTCCTCTTAATTCCATCTTGGTGTGCATTTGGCTCTGCACAGGCACATTTAACCTGGTGGCTCTTTTGACCTGGAGAGACCTTTAATGTATGTCTGGGTGGATGTCTGTGCTGTTGGTGGTACCGAATCCAAAGCTTGACCAGTTCCCAGCTTGCTCTGAGTCCAGTTTCAGAGGCTGACATAAAGCAGGAGACATGGGAAAATCCTGGTTCTTGGCAAAGATGTAGAAGAAGGGGCACCTGGGTGTCTGCTGTGGGATGTGTTCCCTGTTAGAAAAGGGCTACGAAAGCCAGACAGTTCAGGGAAATTCCAGTCTCTAATGTTCCTATTCTCTGCTCCCAGCTCTGTAGCACTGTGCAAACTCCTGCAGTATGGCATCAACACAGATGACAAGAGACTTCAGGACATTAGGGTGAAGGGAGAAGAAATATTTAATATGGATGAGGGAATTCGGACACGATCCAAGTCGGCCAAAAGTAAGTAATTATTTTGCTGGATGTAACAGGGTTTTTTTCTGTAAGTAGGTGCTGTGAAAGGCTTCAAACAGGTCTGGCAGATCACACACAGCTGTGGGAGATAGTTCCTGCAGAAGGCATGTGTTGGTTTTTAGAGCTAATTCATGGACTTAATATATCTGTTTACCTGTATCTGTTTACTTTAATTCTGCCAAAGACTGGTTTGGAGGACTCCTCATGACTGATTTAATATAACTGGATGAGATAATTATGGGATGGGGAGTTCTTCACTGCTGTTTTGCATCATGAGACAGAATTGATATTTCTGGATGCCTGGTAGTTTCTCTGAGAGGAAAGGGTCTTCAGTGCATGCAGACATTTCAAACAAAGGGGTATCTTTTTCAATGAGACACTTTCACAAAAAAAAAGGACCTGTTTTATAACTTTTAATTAAAAGCAACATGAATATGTGTATTTTTTTCTCTTACAGATCCTGAGCGCTGGACAAACATTCCTTTGTTAGTAAAAATCTTAAAATTAATTATAAATGAACTCTCTAATGCCATGGAAGCAAATGCATCTAGACAGACAACTGCAGATTGGAGCCAAGGTAAAATACTGGGTTTGCTTTTTCTCTTTGCATGGCTTAAATCTACTTAATTTTCTCTTGAGAAGCATTTATGATACAGAAACTTTGTGACAGTAAATCATGTACCTGTAACTACAAAGGGTTGAATAGTGATCCAGAAGATAAGCTCATAGAATCACAGAATCCCAGGCTGGTTTGGGTAGGAAAGGACCTTAAAGCTCATCCTGTTCCACCCCTTGCCATGGGCAGGGACAGTTTCCTCTATCCCAGGCTGCTCCAAGCTCCATCCAGCCTGGCCTTGGACACTTCCAGGGATCCAGGAGCAGCCACAGCTTCTCTGGGCACCCTGTGCCAGGGCCTCCTCATCCTCACAGCCAAGAATTCCTTCCCAATATCCCATCTATCCCTGCACTCTTCCAGTGGGAAGCCATTTGTCTTTGTCAAAGTCCCTCTCCAGACCTCTTGTTTTGTTGTACAGTTCATCATTAGCACAACGTCTTTTCCGTCCCTGTGCTGTATTTAAATGGTACCAATCTCTTCCAGGTAAAAATAAATAAAATGGGAGAACATGATCAGTCAGTGTTGTGTATCCTTAGACCTGAAAATTCTTCTGGGCTAATTTGGAACATGGGATCTGACCATGTGTGAATAAAATTACCCTTTCATGGTGTATCTAGTTTGCCTTTCTTCCTACTTCAAGTATCCATTCTTCTTGTTGCCTTTTGCTTGGCTCCAGTTCTGGAATCATCCTAAAAGGATGAGGATTGTAGGTCTTTCTCTTCATCCACCCATACATGCAGGGATGTGTTTGCCTACAAACTCCAGTCCCCTGCAGAGTGATCACAGACTGGACCTCGTAGATTTGGATCATTTCTAGAATTATTTTTTTCTAAACAGATGATTCAAATGATATGTGGGAGGATCAGGAAGAAGACGAGGATGAAGATGAAGGTTTAGCAGGACAGTTCTTATCAGATATTCTTTCCACAAACAAGTATGGTGAGTAACAGCTTGAAAGTCCTTCTTCAAAGTAATAATCGAGTAGGTGATATCCTATTCAAAGTTTCCTTCCCTTGCCAGCAGCAAAACAAAGGCTGCAGGCACGGGGAAGGAATTCTGCTCTGGAATTGTGAATAAGGACCTTCTGGAGAAGCCATGGCTTTGAGCAACATGGTGCTTAAATTGTTGCATTATAAATAACATCACCTGGGAGTTCACACGCTGCACAGGCTTCACACCTGGGA
The DNA here is from genome assembly GCA_013397095.1 of Sterrhoptilus dennistouni. Classification (NCBI taxonomy): domain Eukaryota; kingdom Metazoa; phylum Chordata; class Aves; order Passeriformes; family Zosteropidae; genus Sterrhoptilus; species Sterrhoptilus dennistouni. The sequence continues at coordinate 168,667 of VWZU01013846.1, forward strand.
GGTTCCTGCGAGGTATTTCTTCTAGAGAAAATTGCTGCTCACAAGTGTAGGTGTGAGCTCAGTGAGGCAGTGTCCTAGGGCTGGGTGAGCTTGTTTGTGGGGAGACCTCCAGGAGCAGGTGCTGCATAAAGAGATGAGCAGATGCATCATCTCTCATGTCCCTCAGGAGGGAGAACTTTACAAGAAAACAGCAAAGGGACACTGCTGACATTAGCTCAGAACTGGCACAGTGTCACCCTCACATGGGATCAAGATCCTGGGGCGTGTAATTCCCAAACCTGCCTGTGAGTGTCCCATGTGTGCCTGACTCACTCGTGTGTTCCTGGAGCCTCCTCTGGCCCTGGTTCTGGTTCAGTCATTTCTATCACATCACCTAAAGGAGCAAAATATTCTGGATACAATTTTCTTTTTCCCAGCAGTGCTGAAACTATTTACTTTTGGATCCTTGGGTTTCAGTAGCTTAATAGAAAACTTCCTGAGATAGTCTGCTCTTTTTGATATTAAAATCTGCTGATTTGCCTCTGACAGATGAAGATTACTATGAAGATGATGAAGAGGATGATCCAGATGCATTAAAGGACCCTCTTTACCAAATAGATCTCCAGGTGATGCTCTAGAATGAGGGGTTTTATCAGATTCCAGTCATTCCCTATAAGCTTTAATTTTTTTAATGCTGTACTTTAACAAATACATAAGCACTGGAAACATCAATTATTGATTGTCATCCAGAAGGCACTCTGTTAACTGAAATTACTTTGGAAAGGGCCAAGTGTCCCAACAATTTCTGCAGCTTTTTTTCCTTATCATTAGTATCTATAATGTGGAAATATGAATGAACAAAACTCTTTGAACAGAGGGAGATGAGACTTTTCTACCCATGAGCTCCACAGCTACTGGCAGAAGTCAGGAGTAGGTTGGAGAGTGTGACAGAATTGCACATTCCACTTGGAGATGCTCCAACCCACTCAGCCCCTCTGTTAACTTTTGTTCCTGCTTTTCCCACCACCTGCAGCTGTTGATGGGCCCTTCCTTCTGCTCCCACCCTTTTTCCTCTGCTCCAACCCTTCCCTCTGATTCCTCCTGCACCACTCCCTTCTGTTCCCTTCAATCCTGGCATCTTCCTTGGTGCATTTTGGGATTTTGTCTCCTGGCACATGGAAGCAGCAGGATTTCCCAGGAGGGTGGTTCTGACAGGCTGTTTTCTCTCCCTCCCAGGCCTATCTCACCGATTTCCTGTGCCAGTTTGCACAGCAGCCCTGCTATGCCATGTTCTCTGACCACCTCAACGACAACGAGAAGCGAGTGCTGCAGGCCATCGGGATATAGCCCCACGCCAGAGGCCACACCTCCCAGATCTGAACAAAAGGTTATTTTTGGCTAATTCCACGTTTTATGATTGGACATAAAACATTTTCCAGGTGTCTGCCTGCCTCGTTCCAGGTCGACAATGGCCTCGTTGTTTTGAGCCTCATCCTAACATGCATCTGCTAAAGGAAGGAATCCTGAGAAAGCAGCAAGGACATTGCACATTGGTCTCACCACAGGAGCACTTTCATTTTCCACAGTAACTTTACAGGAAGTTCTTAAAGATAAAAAAATAATGTGTCCTTACTATTTTTAAAAGGAAACTGTCTCTACCTGTGAAGAGGCACTTTTAGTTTCCCACAGCACAGTCGGACAGAAAAAAGGAACCGGGTCACTTACGGATTGCTCGAGAAATGGGAAGGTTGTTCCTCTTGGCTCTTGTTCCTCCTCACGTAACACAGGGTAAATATCTTGATCCTACAACGTGACTTCTTTTATAGAACCACAGACTCTTTTCAGAGCTGCCTGGATGGGATGGAGCCAGTTCACAGGAGTTTGGAGGGGAAGCTGGGACAGTGAAGCTGAGTGCATATCTTCTCTCCTGATGTGGACAGGGCTCTGTCACTCACATCTCCCATGGGAGCAGTTCTTCACTAACATTTGTGTGTGCACATGCTCAGAGGAAGCCACCACTTAAATTTCTATTCCTGTGGCATGTGACTATGAAAGACTGGTTTTCTGGAACACAAGGAGCCACAGTTTTTAGGGGAAAAAAAAAAACCTGATTGCATTTAACATATTTGCTCCATGAAAGCCACTCTGAACTCCTTTGCTTTTTTCACACTCCTGTGTGTATTTTTATAGAGTGGTAAAATAACATTTGCAAATTGATTTCCCCATGAGAACAGTGTGATGTATCTCACAACACCTCTCTGCCTTTGGTTCCCTTTTGGGGAAAATGAAATAAAACTATTAAAATGTACATTGGTATCCTTCTTATAAAACAGATTTAAAAGGAACTTACGCTTGTTTCCCGAAGTCACTTTTTAAAGACATATTTGTCCTTAGGACACGTTCTGTACAGGCTGCCAGAGGATGTTTGGGTGTTTCACAGGAGTCACCTGGAAAAGGAAGTCCTGTGCTGTCTCTGCTGCTTAAAACAACAGGTTGAGCCATTACATCACAGTTGTCCTTTTAAGGAGGACACTTGCTGTTCCTTTGTGGAATCATTTGCTTCGACATTTTATCAAAACCTCCATAACCCGCCCCCGCCCGGCCTCGA